>PVIR01009340.1:0-53613 GCA_004026965.1 Petromus typicus | reverse complement strand
CCTGCCTCTGCCTCCCGAGTGCTGGGATTACAGGCGTGAGCCACCACGCCCGGCACTGTGGTATGTGGTACTGGTTGCTGCTGGGTGTGGGTCTCCACACCCAGTATTGTTATGTGGTTACCGGGGAATCGAACCCGGGTCCTTGCGCTTGCAAGACAGGCGCCGGAACCACTGAGCTAACTCCCCGGCCCTTGTTTTTGTTTTTTAAAGCAATGTCTGCCTGGTGGTCCAGGCTGGCATCAATTTTGTAATGTTCTTTCCTCAGCCTTCTGAGTGTGAGGATTATTGGCACCTGCCATCTTTAGATTCATATACCAAGCATTTCACTTGACAAGGCCAGATGAATCTTTTCATGCAGCCTTGCAATCCACAAACATGAGGTGCTGGGCATTTGCTATTCTGGGTGCTAAAGCCACAGTGTATAAGATGTGACATGGCCTCATGTAGCTCCTTGTGCCCACCCAGAACACAATCAGCACATATGTCAGGGACCTGGCTTGATCCAGATAAGTGCTCTGGAGGAAACCAAGATACAGGATCAGAGTGATGGGGGAAGGGAACAGGGTCATTGGAAGGCTGTTAATCAGCCCTCACAAGTCTTTAAACATGCTCATGTGTCAGCTGCTGAGTAGACTTGTGTAGGGTGCAGTCCTGACTGATGCCTTTCCACACCGCCACCCCCTCCCCCGAACTTCAGCCATGTCCAGCTCCTCCTGTTGCTGGCACTTGGATGTGCCAAGTTCTCCACCCAGGGCTTCCAGCTGGCTTTTCTGTCTCTTTTGTCTGGCTGAAGCCACCTTCTCTTCTGGTTATTTGTTTTACACTAGAATAACCTCTTTGAGGGAAGAACTTTGTGGATCCCATACTTCACAATAGCTGCCCAGGTATTCTAGTGCCTGTTTTAATTTTCTAGATAGAAAGTTTTTATTCTGAGTATCTTCACTTGCTTGTTTCTTGTCTTTCTTCTGTTTGAATGTAGATAACGTGAGAGTAGGGGGATGGTCTCATTTGTGCCCCTAAATTCAGCACCTGGAGGAGGAGGATGTTAACAGTAGTGCTAAATGTCCAAGGGTGGTTCATTCATCAGCAATGATGGTATATCTACATTATAGGCTCTATGTTAAGTTTCATGAGACCAAGTTGAATAGGAGAATATCCCTGTCTCTAGAAGTTTATGGATTTATGGAGGAGGTCCATGGAAGATAACCATTTGTAGTACAGGAAGTCTTGTGGCAGAGGCACTGGTGGGTTGTGTGAATGGACACACAGCTCAACCCTTTGATATTCTAAGAGGCTGTTTTTCTTTTCAACCTATTGGGGATTACTCTCATCTTTGTAATTGGCTTAGTTTTCACATCTTCTGTACAACACTGGTGTGACAGTCCTGAGTCTTCTCCCAAGTCCTAAAGAGACAGTTATTCCACTTGGGAGGACTGGCTCCTCTTTAGTATGAAGAGTAGACACCTGTCTTTTCTTAACTTATAAAATTAGGGATCGTGGCAAAAATTAAGCGGTACCCTGAAACTTTTATCTCTAAATCTATCATTTCTTCTCCTCATGTGGGGGAGACTGAGCTAGCCTTGTGCACAGTGGCTGTGAGCATCTGTACAGTAGGGTAGGAACAGTGGTGTTTCAGGAAATGCCAAATTTCTCATCACTGGTGCCCTCATCCCATCTTCCGCAGAGTCTGGTAGTGCTGTTTCCTCCTTTGTGCAGTGTGAAAGGTGTACTGTTGGACTAATAAAATTAGAAATGTAAAATCCGGTCTCATTTAATAATGTCTGCCTATAAAACACAAGGCTATGAAGAGCTATAACACCATCTATTCATTATGAATCAGATTCAGGGTGAAATTTTTATTAGCAGACTGGGAATTGTTTTATATATGTGAGTTGAAAACAATCCAACCCTGTCACTACTGGAAAGCTTTAGGAATTTAGTTTCATGTGAACTTTAAATTTGAGCTGGTTCTTGGATATGGTGGGGATCTCACAACCACTGTTGTAAACCCTGGTCCAGTTTTGCTACAGAGGCCATCATAACTTTGACCCATGCCCAGACTTGCTCCTGGTTGCAGAGACATAAACAATCCCTCACAAATGTGAAATTATCTTCAGTGATATTAGGAGCTTAGACATAATGAAAATGAGAAAACAAGAGATTTTTTTTTTTTTGCTTGTATTCAATTTTTACTGTGGATCTTCGAGTTAAATATATACTTGGATAGGTTAGGGAGGAAAACTTTGACCCTTGTGTACTTTGTCTTATTTTGAGACTTACAGAATCATGAGGTTATAGCATCTAGAAAACAAAGCCAAAGATATTACTGTTCATTTTGGTTGCTGAAGATTACCGGAAATGTCTGTGGTGCTCTAGATGAAGTTCCTGATATAAAAATATGCTGCCAAAGTCCCTGTTAGTGAGGAACTAAGATAAGACACTTTCTTTTATGGATGTCCTCTTTAGTTTACAAATCATATTGTCTTTGTATTACAGGGTTGGGTCTTGGTGAACGGTACAGAGAGCTGTGAGAGAGGCTTTTCAGAAATTCACCTGAACGTAGCTCCTGAATGTGTTCATCGGTATTTTCAAGTGTTACAAGAGATAAAACTTAGTCATCATTTGTCTAGTTCCTAACAGTAGCATCACATATGCCTGTCTGTGAACATTGATTATATTTGAAATATTATTTCAAGCTTTAAGTACATATATTTTTCAAAGAGAGTGAAACTTTTAATAAAGAAGGAAACTTAGAATCCATTCATTACTGCAGATGCTTTAAAGTATTAAATAACTCCTGTACTTTTTGGATGCTAGTCAAGTTGTGTGTTTAAAACATAATGATCTAAACAGTGTATAAAATGAGGCTTAAGTAATAATCAGAGAACAGTATGCCTCAGTCTACTGCAGCTATCTGACCCAATTTTTAATTCTTAGGGGAATTTAATTATTCAAGAAAAAATACAGGTGAGACATAATATGCAGAAAGCAATAACTTTTTTGAGGACTACACAGCTAGCTTATTAAAATTTTAAAATGAGAGTGAAAGTGGTACACCTCCCTCAGCGGGTAGGAAGCCCCTTGGCCAGGAATGGATCAGACGTTCTTAATAAACTCAAAGTGGTCAAACAGCTGAAGACCACTGATGGGAGAAAAAGGACTTTCACATTATGGCAAGCACCTGATGTGTGCGTATGGATTCATCCCCGCTATCTCTCAGGACAGAACATACAGTACTTGGCGAAGGCAGTGGAGTTTCACAGCATATGTTGGGCAGTAAGACGGCCTGGTGTCACTGTGTGGGGTAAAGGGGGCGGTGTACTGGAATCAGAGGTTGCTGAATGGGCAGCACAGTTATATTTCTTTTAGTGATCTGCTCTGTGGAAGGGCTTCGTGTCATCTCAGTCATCTGTGTGCGCTCTTTCTCCCTTCGAGAGCACAGTGTGACTGACTGGGCATCGCTGAGGGCTAAGGTTCAGCCATGCTCTCGGACTCCTGGAACACTGCGCCTCCGTGAGCTGCCCAGAACATTTCATGATTCTGCCTGCACCCAGGCCTGTGTCCGGCCCTCCCTGCACCACTTGTCCTCTGAGTAGCAGGGACTCGCCGCAGCCTGGGTGCTGCAGATGTCCTGTTATTATTCACTGTCTGCTAACCCTTTGCTTCTCTGCCTGTTTATCTTCTACTGGATCACATGATGCAGCATCACTGTTAGAAGTCCTATCTGTGAACCTTTTCGTGGTGTTAGATAAGCTTTGATGCCTCTGACAGAAGGTCAGTTAATCTGCCCTGAGGTGTGTGAAGGGAGCCAAATGCACCGAAGGAGCAGCTCTCCTGACCTTCCAGGAAGAGTTAGTCAGAAGGCTGAGTAACTGTGGGTAGGTGATGAATAATTATCAACAGCCGGGGGTGATTACAGCAGTGAAGCGCGAAGCAGATGCAACATTGATTTCTTAGATGCGCTGGAAGCTCTACTTAAAATGACAGACTCAGGAGCACTGCGTAGAGGAGAGTCTGGGAAGCTTTTCTGTTTATTTTTGAATATTTCCATGTTACATGGCTCAAATCAAAATATAACATCTCATTGCAAAGCATACCTCAAGGTAAAGTTAGGGGAGAGATTATCTGGAGCATAATCATGTAGGGAATGACCCGCCCCTGTTCTTCCAGCTCTATCATTACTAGGCAAGTTGGCCCCTCTCCCTTCAGCTTTATGGATGTTGAGAGTCAAACATGGAACATATGTTTCAATTTACCCAATAAGATTCCTATTTTCTTTGGTACCAGAATGTTTCATGGTTGAGCACTCAGCCTCCTTTGGCTAGTGAGCTAATTATGCATTATTCATAATGAAAGGTTCAAATTTGTTATGCTGCAACTGTTCAGCTCTTGACAAATGATTCTGAGAGGTGACACCCATCTTTGAGGAAATAGAGAACAGCAGGAACTGAATTTCTTCTGAAAAATGTGTAGTACTGGCAACTTCCTCAGAAAACTACCATTTGCCCTGTTGCTTGAATTCTCAGAAGCTCACTTCCCAACAGAGCTGGAGTCTTCTCGGGGAGGGGTGTCCTGGGCTTCCATGGGGACTTCTGCTCCCCTCACTCCATTGACTTAACTCTCTGGATCGAGTCAACATTATATGGCAACTTATACCCCATCTCTATAAAATACACAGGATGTGTTCCAGGCAAAGGCTCTTGCTCGGTATCATTTATTCTGTTGACTAATATTTATTGAGCATTTGAACTGCTGGGCAGTGTTCTCAGTACTATCAGAGTAAAGATGATTTGGGGTAAGCACAAAGATGTATTCAGTCAGTTTTGCTGAAATATGAAATACCCAAAGGGAACAGGAGAAAGTCAGTGATTGCTAGAAACCCTGAATGCTAAGATTGAGCTATTTTTTTTTCTTTTGCATTATATTCTTTGATGACTTTTGGAGAAGTGGAAATGCATAACCTGAAACATCCTTTAGACAACTTGAAGAGATGTTTGATGAACCGGAAGAGGTGGAAGACTAGAAACTAGAAGGTCACTTCAAATTTTATGATTTTTCCATGTGAATGGAGTCAAGTTGGAACAAGTAGAAGCAAAAGGAAGATGAGGGCAAGGGATGTGGCAGAAGAGGTGAGGGAGAAAGTGGTCAAGTTTGTAATGAGGCTGGAACCCGAGAGACAGATAAGATGAATTCTGTCTTGAAACGTTGTATTGGAAGAGTCTGAAGTCTCATGGGTGGTCACAGAGCAACTGAAAATTCAGGCTGGCGTCTCATGAATGCTCAGACTTGAGAAATAGGATGCAGTCAAGTAGACATGAGGAAGCCCAGAAGCAGGAGAGAGCGTGGACAGGGAGGATGGGGGACCCGCTGGAAACCTGGGGACCTGCCAGAATCAAAGAGGAGTGGGCTGAGAGCCCTGGTACCACCAGAGCCAAAAAGGGGAGGGGAGGAGCAATTGCCAGATTCTAAAGATGAGAACTCAAAGACACACATGCTGTAGAGTTTGGAATGTTACTCATGACTTTTGAGAGAGCTCTTTAAGGATCATAGGGATAAAAATCAAAATGCAGAAAATGTGCCCTGTGTGACAAACATCTTACTTGGGTTCTTATTTGAAACAACTGAGAAACTCTAAATGGTATGTCCCAGAAAACAACATAAAGCAACTTTGAAAGCAGCTAAGTCACTCTCAAAAGTGAAAACTACTTCTACAGAGTGAGATTGGTGTTGCACTGTAGAGGAGCCCTGCTGGGTGCACAGTATGTAACAGGTAGGGGATGATACTGGGCAGGAGCCCCTGGTGGGAAGCTTTTTCTCAAGCCTTGTGGATTTAATAGCATTTGTGAATAAATTCTCAAAGAATTTGAGTTAATGTAAAAAAGTGGCTCAGGCTCCCCTGTAGTGTGAGAGAGATTAAGTATGTGATGTGGGGTCACCAGCAATTACCATATCTTTAGACTGCACTGTGGAAAATGTCTTCCTTTTGCTTCCATATTTGCTCTGTGGAGGAGCTAAACAATTTCCTTCATTACAATTTTGGTTTTAAATTTAGGCATCATGATGACGCTATGAACTTAATTAGGGAAAAGCATAATTAAAAGTATTGTATCCATGTTTTTCTTTCATTTATTTTGTCTTGCAACACACATTAGTGAGCCCCTTTTCAATTCCTGCTGAGGCCTTGAGGCATTGTAGAGACTAAGATCTGTCCCTCACCCCACAGGAACTTCCGGTCCTGCAGCTGAGGTGGGGGACAATTTAATGCCACCGTCCCCTGTAGCCTTTGAGATGAGTGGATAGCATGACAGGACATGGGCTGAGAGACCTTCAAGTTCTCCTTAGGGACTTTGTGATACAAGATGATTCTTGAAATAACTGTGATGGATTTTTCCAGTAAAAATAAGACAAATCTCCCCAAACCCACAGCTAGTCTTTTTCCTTTAATTTAAATTGCTTTTTCTATTGCAAAATATAAAATAAGAGATGATGAGTGAGAGAAGTTGGAAGAGAAACTGACATTAAAAAATAAGAAAAGGAAAGTTACTCTTTTTGTGATTGTTGTTTATTTTGTTTTTCTTTGCAGAAGATTAATGCACAAAAGTATTTCATTTTTAATCACATTGTTAGTGCTATTATCTTTTGCTCACCCTGATACCATATATAGTTGAAGAAAAACAGACCACAGTACTATATGGAGTAACAATATTTTTTGCTTCTCTTTAGGAGTTTTTCACTTTTTAGACTTTTTGGAAACTTTCACAATCCCACTTTTAACTCTTAGAAGCAGTAACTAAACAAACTAACACATCAGCAAATCCTGTGGATGAGTATCATGGAATTAGAAATATCAGGAATCCTTAGTCTAGACTCACTAGGTAAATACTTGGATTTGTGTTATGGAAAGGCCTGACATAGATGAATGCTTCTTTGTTTGGAAGCCCTGTTAAATTTTCATTACAATATCAGGTTTTTAGTACTGCTTGTTTTCTTTGGAGAGTTTTATTTTAGGAATGGTTGTAACAAGCTTGTTTTATGTGCTGAAGTTTTTATAAATACCCTTCTCTCATCACATTATATCTCTTATCCAGTAATATTTTATAAGAGATTCACTTTTAGGGAAAAAGAGCATTACTTGTTTGAATGTCACCCTATGAAAATAGTACATCAGTTCAGTCAGTTTGAGTTCATTACTAATGTTTATTAAACATTATAAATGTAAAAAATAGGAATTTTCTGTTTTTCTAGTGTAAAGAGATTCATTGTAATTTTTTTATATTTCACTTTTTCTGAATAGATTATCTAGAACGTATTTCTTTGATATGAGGGAAAAAACTCTAGTGAGTAATAGAATGTTGGAAGCCAAATTATAACATATAGCAGAATCAATTAGATGGATCTTACACATGTACCCTGTCATGTGCAAAACCTAAGTCAATCAGTTTGTATGCGGGAGTTGGACATGACATCTTGGGGAAGACAGCAACCATGCACGCAAGTGACTCAATCTCCACGACTTCACTTTGCTTGTGCCTTGGGAAATAGTGATCCTCAGCTTAGCACTTTTATGAGGATCAACCAAGATAAGCAAATTACACCCACAAAATGTCTGGGATGAAAGCTCAGTAATTTAAAGAAGTTGTCTGCAATAATTCCAAGAGATGATAGCTGAAAACGAGACTGACTGAGGACAGGAAGGAAGGGCTGTGTTTAATATTTATAAAAGGTGATAAAATCTAATAGTGCACAATATGAGACCATTTGAATCTGAGCTTTGTCAAAAACATAAAGCAAAGTGAATCCTACACATCACTCATTGGAAGCCTGCATGGAACATTATTTGATAGTTACACTAAAAAAAATCACTTTCATCATTGCCCTTAAGTTTAATGAATACTGTATTTAACATTAATCTTATAAATTGGGTTTTTTTAGATGAGAAAAATGGAAGGTTTTGGGGAAAAACTGGTGAAGTTTGCAGGGAGCCATCTTCATAAGTCGGGATTGCAGGTTATGGGAGACCTGGAGGTGATGTATCAATTGCTTCTTGTATATGAGCAGCATTGTTTCCTGTTAGGATGGACGTGTAAGTTTTTATCAGCAGATCTATAGGTCATCAGTTTAGAACAATGGTGAAGAGCCAGCTCTGACAGACTCCCCAACTTTGCCTCCAGCTCTGCTGCTTACTAACTACTTGAGAAGTTATTCAATTTTTCTGTACCTTAGGTTGCTCTTACCTGTGTAACAGGGATGCTGATAGCACCTGTCACAAGATGTTGAGATAAGAATGAAAGGAGCTAGTGTTTTTCTGAAGCACAGTGCTTGGCGAGTGGCAAATGCTCTGCATTTATGACCAGTTGAGGTTGTGGGAATAACCAGGACAGCGCAAAGCAGTCCTGTGATGGGGACAGGTGGAAGCTGCAGGCCTAGGTTTGCCACGGGCAGATCTCACTGGCCATGCTAACTGGGCAGAAGACCTTGATTCGCCTGCTACTTCTGTCCCTTTTCAAATCTGAATTTGGTTCCATGCCGATGCTTTCTCTTACACGCTGCCACAGCAGCTCCACTTACATCTGCAGACGTGCTGACAACGTGCACAGAGCCTGCCAGCTTCGACTCCCTCCAACTCTCAGATGCCCGTTTACTAAACTAGACTTTTCCCGGGGACTGGATGTGCATGATGTGAAAATTACCCTCTTTCTTCCCAAACACTCAAAAACTCTGCCTTAAATAAATAGAAATATTTTGTCTTCTTATTTTCTACAGTGACAGGACATAGACTTTTCCCAGCTGCTATCATCTCTAAGCCCGAATTAATTTCTTTTCGCACTTTGAGTTTGAATTGATTATAGCTCTTAGCAGAGTTGAGTCTCTGTCCACATCCTGGAGCTGTCCTGTGGATAAAAGCAGTGTGTGTGTTCAGCTTCTCACCCAGAATGGCCTGAACTCGCTTACACCACCCTTTCATTTTACTCTGAAGGAGCCAGAGGGCAACGGGTCCAAGGAGGGCAGGAGGGTCTATGAGGTGTTGAGCCAGGGCCTGGGCACTGCAGCACCTGCCTTGAGCTGCTTCTGATTCCTGCCTTGCAATAACTTCATCCCATTTGATGAGCCCTGCTCCCCTCTCAGTGGGCTGATTAATGATAAATGTTCGTTTTCCAGGATATGATTGAATCTGGACCTGCTATTTAAATAATTGCATATTTTATTTTTAATCAACATAAATATCATAGATATTAATGGAGTATTGGGTGATGTTGGACACAGGTACATATTGTGTGATGTTAAATGAGGGAAAATATATCTACCTCTTCAAATAGTTATTGTTTCTCTGTGGTGAAAACTTTTAGAACCTGCTCTTGCAGTGACCTTGAGCCATACAGAATGTTAGCTTTATCTGTGAGCTCTGCATGTAGCGGCCCTGGGATTTCTAGTTCCCCCCAGCCCAATGAGTGTCCTCTGACAGTCCTGCTGTCCATCCATCCCCTGGTGAACACCATTCTCCCCTCAGGCCCACCGGTGAGATAGGTGGTTTATCTTTCTGTGTCAGCCTTATTGCACTTGGTGTAACAGCCTTTATTTCTGCCAGTGTTCAAATGGCAGCATTTCCTTGTTTGGATGACTGACTGGTGTTCCACTGTGCATGCCAACTATGTTGGCTTTACCCATTCATCCACCAGAAAGAGCTGCACAGGGGCTTTATAACTTTTTTTGAAACATTCTCATTTTTTTGTTTTTTGGGAAAAACTGCTTGGCCATTCTGATGATGCAAATGATTTATGTCTTTTATTTTATCCAGTCGAAGAAAAATGTAGACTTGATATACCTGGCAGCAGATGATGAGTATGCGAGTCTCAGATTCTCTAAAAGAAACTAAAATTCCCCAGACAGAACAGTTGGTGTTGTTGCCTGGTGGCAAGGGTATGAGGGAGCATCATAAATTTCAGGGGGTCCTTGGAAGTAGTTCCTGGATGCTTTGTCATTTTAAAAGCAAAGTAAAAACCTCCCAACACCTTATAGGAAATGAGTTAAAGGTGATAACACTACACTGTATCCTCTGTCTCTCTCTCTGTGTGTCTTGGAAGTTTTAGGAAAATCAGTGGAGAACTGCATCATTGAGAAATTCAGACATTGCAGAATGCATAGGAAACAATTAAGAGGCAGTGTGAACAGACCCTGGAAGGGGGTGACATTTCGAAGCCAATGAAAGAATAAAAAGCAGAGCATGTGTCCTGCTCTGATGGACTCTCCCAGCCTGCTTGCAGGATCACCTTGCTGCTGGGTGGTGGCCCAAGTGTGGAGTAACTCCCTGAATTCCTCTACAGGTGACACTGCCCTCTCCTAAGCCACAGAGAGCAGGCGCGCTGCCCTGGAAGGGTCTGGCACTGAGCCCCTCTGCCCCAGATCCTGCGTTGCTCTGTCTCATCCTTTGGGGCTTGCTTTCAGTATCACTGGTGGTGACACAATATGAAGACACTGGTGGAGTGTGCACCTTTTGTCCATTTCTGTTTGCAAGTGGCTTCATTCGAACTGTGCTGAGGACATCACGTACCAGCAGCTGCCCTCATGGTAGGACTGAGGATTGAGAACCAGCTGTTCAGGGCTTTAGTGTGGACTTGGGCTACTTCAAATCCACAGGCTGCTCCTGAGCTAGTTGTTGTCAAAGCAGTGGCGTCGCGAGTGTCAGGTGAGCCATGCAGGTCCTGCTGCTGCTGCTGTTCGGAAAAGTAGGGCTAAGCGAGTAGGTAAGAAGTAGGGGCTAGTCTTATTGTCATCTGCACTGTGGAGAGAGAGATCTGGGAAGAACTCCACAAGCGGATACTCTGCCCTGTGTTCTCCAGAGCTGAGGCTTTGCTTTGCTCAGGAGTAATGAGGTCTGTAGATACAGACATAGACGTATCTCAGTATCTGGATTCTGCAGTCTCCCATCCTGTGTTGTACTTTATTCTGAAATTTTATTGTTTTACATTTTTTCTTTTATGTGACTTCAATATGCTTCGATTGTTTTCTATTTTCTTTTGGATGCTATGAGCTGAGTTGATGGCAAATATAAGTCATGTGTATGGTGACAGCCCTCACTCCAGCGCTAACCATCACAGCAGGGCTTCCGCTGTACACTGTCTTCTTCTGGAAATGAGAAGCATGGTTGTCTCTGTCAGGGCCTCTGTCCCCTGTACAGCCGCAGAGTCAGGCATGTAATGAGCACTCGAGAGATGCTGAATGTTACTGCAATGAAAAAGAGCCCACAGCGGGGCCAGGGAGTGCTCTCCTAAGGACAGAATGAAAATTTTCTAGTGAAGTAGGAAGCAGCTGTTTCATACATAATTTAACAAACCTGAAAAGTCTCAGCTGTGTTGTGATCCTTAGAAACTCTGCTGTATTTATTACGCATATAGATGTATTTATAATGAATACAGATACATTCATTATTAATGCTTAAACATTTAAGTTTTACACCACCAGCCAAGACTCCCCGGCTTTGGCCTTTCACATGAGCACCCTAGATCATAACCTGTCTGTCACTTCAAGTAGGCACGGGCTATGTGGAGGGCAAATATACACAGACAGTGCTGGGCACATTGAAATTCTTCATATAATTTCACTTTTTGTATTAAGCTTTTTCCTTCCTTGGGACTATAATGTGAATAGAAGTCCTTGGGAAAATATAATTTTAAAGTATGTTTTCCCACATTTTCATGAGATCTAATAACTAAAAATGACTTTCATTTTTTTAAATCTTTCATTTATTTCATCATTCTATCTTATTCAGATCACATGGTACCAATTCTTGTAATCATTCCCCCCTTCAGACATACTAGTCCTGTCTTGATTCTAGTCCCAAGGGTCCAGAATGACTTGAATTTATTTGCATGTGTTTGTATATATATTTAGTTCTAAAATGATTCACATATTATGGGATATGTAGTTGCTCACCGAGTAATTATTTTACTATAGTAGGATAGGAAAAGTGCCTATTGACTATTTGAAAAGTAAGCCTTCAAGAACCAAATAATGAGGCTGGAAATGATACTCTGTTCTGACTGTTGAAGCTGTTGTGTTAAGTGCTAGTGACCAGATTTTGAATTGATTTTGGACTATTGTTATAAGAGGGTTGTAAGACTGAGATGGAATTAGCATTCAGGTAAAATTATCAGTCTTTAGAAAACTGAGAAAGTACCCATTTTGGTGAAACTGCAATTGCTTTGTCATTTTGCTGCTTTGTCAGTGATGCCTATGTGCAGAAGTTCCCTACACTGGAGTATTTTTTTTCAGGAGCCATTTTGTGTAGAAATGTGTGAGTTCATGGCACCAGTTCTTTTTCATTTACACATTTCTTTCAATCCCCTCTGAAAGTTTGTACTTTGTTAGTCTAAATGGTACCAGTGACCCACTAGGAACTCTATGAGCATTTGCTAAAATGAGCACAGTTTTCTTAAATGAAATGTCTGTGACTAACTTAGCTCTATTATTCCACTAACTGCCCTTAGTGAGGGCACAGCTTAATCATATTCTCACAATTAACAAGATTAATACATAGAGGTCACTTTGGGTAGTTTATCAATTTCATTACTTAAATTAAGCCCCATAATCAGGACCCCAAATGCCTGTAAATTGGGTTTGGATGCAATTTACATAGGTTGGGAAGACATTGGAGCTCGCTCATAGCCTGCCCTATTTGTTCGGTACTGGGTATCACTTGGCGCGACTGTTGTATGCTTGATTTGTTATGATAGAATTCTTAAGAACTGTTGCTTATTCAGGGTTCAAAGCAAAGGAAGTGAGTAATCCTGTGGGGTCAGGGATGAGGACTGGTTATCTTTGCTGGAGTAACGTTGATTCATTTCTTAACTAGTCCAAACGTCCACACACATATCGATGCTGACCTGTCCAGATAATCTGTATCTTAGTTGTTTATGGGTTGAACAGTTAGGGGCTGAGCCAAAGACATCACTTCCTTTTTCTATTTATTAAACTACTATTTTCAGTTATGATTCTTGTGTCATGGGAATGACACTGAAAAAGGGCAGACACTAAAAAGTGTACAGCACAAGAATAGACTCTTAATGACATAATCTATGAGAAGATAATAAAGAGCTGAGTGTCTTCAGCCTCCAGAGATGGCAACTGGAATGGACAGGATAGCACTACAGATGAGCTATTTCTAGAATGGGCAGAGGACCCTGCTTATCAGTGGACCATACAGAGCCACAATATTCTGAGAGATGCCTTTTGTTGTGGTTCAGAGATAAACTAAATATCTAGCAGTCAGCAACAAGATGCTACACTGTGAAGCATTTGTTAAAGATGCATTGCACTTGAATTCTGTTGAGCTGAGCAAAAACGAAGCAAGAGGAGGAGCTGGCTCTGAGAAGAAAAAGCACTTGTCCTTATGGATCTGGGTCTCCACATCCTTGTGATGGGCATCACAGAGGCTGTGTCTAGAGCCATTTCCAAGCTCTAAAAGGAACTGCAGGGCAGAGTCACCTTGGGGGTCAGCAGGCACAGCTCTTGGTTTCTATCTGTGTGCCTGCCTGTCGCTCTTGAGACACACACGTGAGCACGCACACGTTCTCTGGTGTGTACCGTGGTCTACTGGAAACTTGGTGAATAATGATAAATCTGCTGTCAGAGAAGCTTCAGCTGGACACAGCTTGTTTGCCAGGTGCCAACAGCCCAGAACACAGCGGAGGAGAGGGACAAGCCACTCACCCAACACTGCTGGAGCATCGAGCCGCGTGGGGTGGGTGGTGCTCTCCAGGCCCTTCTGTAGTTATGCAACTGGTTTAGCACATCTGGGCAAGAATAGCTTGGCAGTGAAAGCCCTGATTTCAACACAAGTGTTGAGAAATAAGACATCGTGTGGTGGGGGGGAGTGCCGTGGTTGCGGGGTTTGTTGTGGACTTCAAAAGGTACAAGAAAGAAGACAGAACTCTAAGGAGGGGTCTGCCAGTGGTTGGGGGCGGGTGGAGTGTGAGGCCGTCTGCATCACAGACCACAGAAACCGGGAGGAGTGTGGAGATCACTGTTGCCCTCCAGCAGGCGGGAGATCCATATTGATTCTATAATTACAGAAAGCGTGAAATTCCACAATCCAAGATGTCCATGGTGTGGCCAGGTTGTACTTTACATAGGAAAAAATCTTCAGTGATAATAACCACTTCAAATACCAGTTCTCAGAATAATAGATTTCTCATCGGTCTCAAAGCACTATCATAAGAAAGATGTGTTTAAGAAAGAAGAAGTATAACTAAAACTCAATCTAAGTAGTAAAGAAACAAACGTGAATTAAATTGAGGTAACATCTTTCATCTCTTAGAAATTTCAAAATTAGACTATCCAGTGCTAGCACAGGTTAAAAAAAAAAAAGAAGTAAAACCATCACTTTTCTGGTAGCAATATAAATTAGTGTAAGTATTTGGGAAAGCACTTTTAACAGCAATACATATCCATTTCCACAAAATGAACCTTTCATCCTCTTTATCCCAGGAATCATATTTCTGATACTCAGTCCCAAAGACATATTCTCTGGTGTGAAAAATAAATGCAAAACCAAAAAGCAACAGCACCTCTAGGTACAAAGATGTATCTTATGATACATTTTTACTACTTGTCAAAATAGCAACAAAAACCTTCAACAACAAAAAGGCAAAGGTTACATAATTTATTCAGCAAAATATCAACTTAATCACATATGTTTAAAGTAGTAATTCCAAAGACTGATAACCATGGAAAGTGCTTAGAATGTGAGAATAAATGAAAAAGAAAGGTTAAAAAAGGTATATTAAACAAGCATATCAAATATATGGTCATGAAAATATGCTGAATAAAAAGTTATGTTGAAAAGAAGTAAAGAGCTTTATATTCCTCATTTTCAAAATTTTCTGTTATACCATTATGCTTTTATGGATTTAAAGTTACATTCTTTAAAATTTAGCTGTTTAATGTAATAGCATATGCCTGCTTCATGAGTTTTCAGATGTTTAGAAACACAATGTCTCCACATTTCCTGGACAATCAGGGTTTTTTCCCCCAGAAAAGCAAACAGTCCCATAGATAGATATGCATATTTTATTACACAAGCCAAGAAGTGTGCTTGTTTTTGATTTGCATTAAGTTCTCCATTATTTCCTATTCCATCTCCCTTCAGCTGCTGTCACACGTGTGACTCCCGCATGCTCACATTCTTGGGCTTTCTTAAGCGATTCTAGTCCCAGACATGCTAATTAAAGAGATGTTCTACATGAACAAGAATGACAGTCATGCTTTAAAATTAATTAGGTACACTTAGTTTTAATTACCTTTGTTTTGGTAAGTCTCCAAAGGTTTCTTGGTGAGTCTAAAAATCAAATATTAAAGGTATGTTAAAGTCCTTTGGGAGGTTAGAGTAGCAAATGAGAGAATTCCTATTTCTTGAGTGGTTAATATGTGTCAAACCTGTGACTTTACATACATTAGCTTACTCCTCCTCATAAAGGTTTCTTCTCGCAGGGCCTAATTTTGTCTTTCACATATGCAGCACATTCTTGATAGACTCGTTCACTGCCTCTGCTTGTAAGCTGTGTTATAAAGACCTGTTGCAACTTTTCTCTCTTAATTCAACCACCAAATGCAGAGCTGGGATGTAGCAAGACTTCCAGATATTTATTAATAATCAGATACAACATCATGAGGTCACATGTCTGATGCAGATGGAATTAGAGTCCAGTCCTGTGAACACTGAAACCTACCCTTTTCTCACTGATTGATGCTTCTGGTTATATATATATATATATATATATATATATATATATTTTTTTTTTTTTTTAAGGTTTTTTGAGACAGGGTCTCACTTTGTGGTTCAGGCTGGCCTTGAGCTCAGACTTAAATCACATCAGCAATCCTCCTGCCTCTGCCTCCCGAGTGCTGGGATTACAGGCGTGAGCCACCACACCCGGCACTGTGGTCTGTGATACTGGTTGCTGCTGGGCGTGAGTCTCCACACCCAGTATAGGTATGTGGTGACCGGGGATCGAACCCAGATCCTTGCGCTTGCATGACAGGCACCGGAACCATTGAGCTAAATCCCCGGCCCCTCTGGTTCTATATTTGAGTAACTTTGTAAGAAGTTAGCACACTTCTTATGGGGCAGTCAGAAGTGACCCCATCCTCCTGAAAATGGGCAGTTTTTATCTGGCATTTATTTCCTTTCCCTCTTCTTCCCTCAACCTTTTCCTTTCTTCCTTTTCTTCCTCCTTCCCTCCCTCCCAACCTTTCTGCCCAGCTGTCAAAAAATGATAAATCTTCTCCATGTGCACCAGCCCTGGACTACATTTCCTGCCTGCCGTGCCCAGTGTTTCCTTTGAGGTTTGTCTTTTCATTCTGATACCATGGTGGAAATGCCACATTGGGTTTGAGGAGCCTTGAATGTGTCATTAAGAACTTGATAAAAGGACAGGTGTCCCTTGCACAAAAGCAAAAATAGAGATGAGGTCCCCAAGTCCTGCAGGGCTCCCTGTGCTGGCCAGTGTCCTGGCTGCCTTGCACAGCTGGCTTTGGGGCAGCCACCGAAGCCCGCAGCCCGTGTGTGTCCCGGGTGACTCCTGGGTATGGAGAACAGTGGGACCTGGACCTGGAAGACAAAGTTTTGGTTTTGGATTATTGCTGAGATTGTTTATATCCCTGGGGTGTGTCAGACGGTGGGATACTAGTATTGATAATGCATCTGTTTGGAGAAGATAATGTCCCGATTGGTTGGAGATCTGACCCTCCTTTTAATTTCCCAAGACATACTTTAATTTTGTTGGATTGAAATGGGAAAGAATTTCCACCTCTGTAATCCCATTTCTTCCACAGTTTCCTTCTATTCCACATTGCTTCTTTGCCTCCTTAAATCATTACCATCATCTTGGCCTCCAAACACTCAGCATCAGCCAAAGGCCGTCTCACGAGGGAGAGATTACTTTCATGTGTGGCCTAAACATAGCACATAAACTACTCCCTGGAAAAGAAAACAAAAACTCTCCCCAGAAGATAGGAGTGCACTCTGGAAAGAAGAGTCCCCCCACTTCCTCATGTCTTCAGTGCAACTAAGTGCGAGGAGACAAAATTTAGGCTCCTGTATGGCGCCAAGAATGGTCCACCAGAAATAAAACAGAAATGCTTTGTTTCTAATTTTAAAATACTATGAAATTTTAAAAAATTTAAGTACTATTTTCCCCCTGAAATCAAAGAGCCACACTGTGTTCAGTTGGTCATGGGGGCTGGTGCTCGAGGCTGGTGGGTCTGGGGCCTCGGGCGCAGTGGAGCAGGTCAGGCTGCGTCTGCAGGGAGTGGGGTCTGTGAAGGCGAATGACTTCTGCAGTGAGTTGAGGACTGATGAAAGAGACCTTTTAATGGAGATATTTTTACAGTCATGGCATGGTTTCACATAAACTTCATGACACTTCCATGGCCAAGTGGCAGGAGCAAGAGAAAAACACAACTGAAGAGTACACGTCAGGGTTTATTTGCCATCACTGTCTTTCTCTGTGGAAGCCAAAGAACATTGAAAGGCGCCTCTTGGCTCTAGGAAAATCGCTCTAAAAAGTCACACAGATACTGTACACAAATGAAAAGAACTTACCTAGAACTTACATTATCAAGATGATATGTTGAAATTGGGTTTCTGTGGCTCATTCATTTGTAGTCACCAAATCCCTATTAAGTTCCACTGTGCTCTTAGACACAAGGGCTCAGAGATGAAGGACAGATTTAGCTCAGCGCACTGCACCTGACCTTGCAAAATCAAGGTCCTGAGTGTGATCCCTGGTACCATAAAAAAGTAAATAAATAAAAAATGAAGGAGATGATTCCCATGCCCAGGTCTGGGAGAACAGGAAATGGACACTGTTGTGTAAGAGACTCAGGATCAGGGCTGTGGTGGTGATGGTATCCAAAGTATTTACCAAGCAGTATGAGGAAGACACCAACAAATAATAATAGATTCCAGTGCCGATGCAGGAAGCTGTGATTTTTCTCCTGCAGCACTCGTGGTATGTGCAATGCCATGGGCTGCACAGGTGAGACCTGGCTATACATGGGGACACATGCTTGGTGCTGGCTACAAATCAGTGCTGAACTGGGAAAGCTCAGTTTATTCATTTAAAAAGTGCACATCCAGGTCCTGCCTGTACCATGAGGGTGCATTGCTGGCTATGGTAACCTTACCAGGTTCCTTTCTGCAGCTGTTACTGCACTTCGATTCAAATGATGTATGTGCCTTCCCAGGGCAGGTGGAGCATGTCCAGAAGACTTTGATGGGTTCTGCCTAGCTCCAGGTTCTGGGTTTAAATGAGGGACAGCATGTGTGCGTTCCACAGAGAAATGCCGACCACACAAGGGTGGCCGTGCACTACCTTTAATCTGGCCATACTGCCTTTCATCATTGGCTGCTGCCATGAAATAAAAACCCATGCTGTACAGTGACTGCTTTAATCTGTCATCGTGGTTTAATCTTGGCTCCCAATCAAGGTCGAGTGACCAAACAGGGCTGGCCTCTGAATGAAAATAGAAGTTGTTCACTAGTTGTTACATGATTTCCTCAAAGTTAATATTAGATATTTTATCCAACAAAGAATCAAGAGACAAGACACTTATTCTTTAGATGCACAAATGCTTGACAAAGGACCAGCAAAAGGTGTATGTAAGCCACTGGGTACTATTTGGACTTCTGTATCAACACTGTATAGCACTACACAGTATTTCTGCTGGGTAACCGGAAGACGGTCCTTTTCCTCTCAGCATGTGGAACTGGTCTGCTCAAGTGAGAGGTGACTTTGCTGACTGCAGGCTGGCTATTGTTGGCTGCACACTGCGGTGCCGTCGAGTGCAAGTGTTCCTACTTGCCAGCCGTCTCCTGTTTCTTCCCAAGGGAGCAGAGTGCGTAGTGGACTGCAACAACTGTGCTTCCTCCTCGTGTGTATGCCGGCAGGATGGTTAGGACTCCAGAGGGATTTGTGTGCCTGCCTCACACCCTAGGCACTTCCCCTCCTCAATCCCTGTGGAATTTCTCAGCTGCAGCCATCAGTCCACGGGCTGAGGGGAGTGTGGAAGACGCAGGACATACTGTGCACAATGACCGGCCTCTCCCTCTGCCACAGGCAGGAAAGCAGTGGAGTGTGGGCTCCCATAGTGGGGGTTCAGTGCACCGTCTCCCCTCACCTGGACGAGGTAGAAGTTCCTGTCATGATGTATAATCTCTTGATAGCACGCCTGCCCGCACCATGTGGAATCAGTGGACGAGGCAGGCTGGACCCAGGGTCACTGCCTCATAGGGACTGGAAGCAGACATGGCCCTCAAGTGAGGACATAAATGATTAACGTTTCCACTCATAGAATACTATGGACAGGAGGCACAGAGCTGTGATACGATCTCTTCATATCACAGACAGGAATGCTTAGAGGCTGAAGACCTAACGGCAATGCTGCATCTGAGCATCAGCCTCCGCGCCCCTGACCTGCTGTCTGTTTCGGGGATGGCTCACTTCAACACTCTGTGGTGGAAGCCTGATAGGAAGACCTGGACAACCCTAGTTGACCCCAGCTTGGTTTTAAGCTTTGTTGCTGTAGATTCTGTGATGTCATCACCAAGTTAGTACCCAGGTGCTGGGTAGACCTTTGTCATTGTGCTTATTTAAATGACCTTTAGTTTCACCGATGTCCAATATAAGAGTCAGTACTTTCCCATGTCTTCAGTCACAGAAGTCTAGTGTGTGCTACATGCCAGTGTTCTGGGCTACTCCCAGGCCAGGGTCCCCCTGGTGGTTGTGTAATGAGAGGGACGCTTTGTTTCACCTATGCAACATGTTTAAATAAAGCTGTCAGTGGTTTTTTCTATGTAGTGCTGCTTTAGAGACCAATGTTGATGTTCAACCTCATCTTTTCATTTCCTGTCTCCGATGAAGCCTCCTAGTTTCTCATTCCACATCACTTTTAGAATCTAGTGGTCACCATCTGCATTGGTCCCTTCGCGACCCTTTGTCTTGGCTCTTGTGTCAGACACATAATTGCACCCCTGCCTCCTGCCCATGTCATCCTTCTGGAACCCCACTTCCATCATCTTGCAACCTGGTCAGTATTTCCTTCCTGTCCCTGCAGAGAATGTCCTACTTCTGCCATTAGACAGCAGTGAGAGTCTGGGCCAACCTCACTTAGCCTACTTTACTGGAAGCATAAACTCCAAGCTGTGCTTGTTTCTCATCTTCTCTAGTCTCTTTGCTCTCTTTGCATTTACTCTTTGAGGTCCAGCTGAAGTTCTACCTTCCGGCTACACTGGGCCCACTGCTCTGAGCAGCTGCGCCGTGACCATTGCCATTTACAGCGCGACACTGGGTTCTATGCCAGCCATTACTGTTCTTAGTTTTGTGTCTTATTTTTGTTTCAGACTTGGCAGTTCTCATAAATTCAGGAGATCTTTTCAGAAAGAAATCAAATTTACCCAGACACATGGAGTGTTGACAGCCGAAAGCATTCCTGCCTATTCTTTGACTCAGGAGATTTTAATGTCCAGGAATTGTTTTAGTTATGCCCATATTTATCTCAGCACAAAATATTCTGAGAACAATTGAATTCATCAGGTGCCTCGGGGATTCATTGTATTTATAGTAACCCTTTTCTCAGGCTGAGCATTAACAACCAACTTCAAAGCCTTCCAGCAGAACATAAGAATCTCTTCAGTGACCCTAATGAGGCTGCACGTGGGAGGGACCAATCTTGACTGGATCACTCATACAAATGTGCATGCGGGTAGAATATAGGTTGTGCCAAGATGGATTCAGTTCCTGCTTTCTTATTTTCATTCTCGCTTACATAGACATAAGAAGAATCACGTTGAACACATTTCACACAAAGCTGTGTGTATAAGAAACTTACTTGATATAGGTTATGCAGCCATCTTTTCAAGACACATCTTTTGGGTGTTGAAAGACACTTAATGAGCCCCAGCGGCATGTTAAAAGTGGCTCATTTTACTGAAGAGCAGAGAGTGGGTTTCATAGCATCATTTCCATCCTGAGCATCCCAGTTTCTTCTGCATTTACTACAGCAAACATTTTCTTGGAGGGTTTTCAAACCTCTAATAATACCACATGGTATAATAAAACACTGTATTTTATGATTGTACCATTTCTTGAAAAACTAATATGATAATCACACTGTAAAATCAAAGAACTCAGACTGCACTTTAAAGTGTCCTGTTCCTCATGCCCTCAGAGGTGGAACCCTTAAATTTCTTCCCTTGTAGTGTGTTCTGGGGCTGCTGCTGTGTTTGTCTGAGGTCTTTCATAAGTCCTTTCACCTCACTGGCTCTTCTTTCAGATGTAATACTTATGTCCTCCAACACACATGCAATTCTTGGCATGCTCTGAGGTTCTCATCTTTGTTAGAACAAAAGATACCAGATGGAAAGCTAGTACAATGTTGATGTATGTTTTCTTCATGTTAAAGGCTGTGAGAATGTGTCCACAAAATAAAAGATTTTCTATCTTTAAAAACTGAGTTTCTGCTTGGCATAAAAAGAAACACAGTGCCCAAAGTTTAAATTGAATATCTTGGATTGGCTTTCTGTAATTCCACCAGGAAATGTTGGCTTGCTTGCCACACAAAGGATATAAGAGGAGTAAAAGTGCTAGAATTATAATGAAATCATATGGAAAAACAATTTATTCATAGAAACCTAATCAGAATGTTTTTATATTCTAGGGAATTTTCACGTTAGGATGAGTCTGAGACTACACTGTTAGGAAATAACTATTTTGAAGAAGTGAATGAAACTCTGCAGGTGAAGTTAGGAGGTGCTGATTATCTTTGCAAATAGCTACATGGAACTCAATTCTCTGGTGAAGGTCACAGTGTTGGCGCTTTATGGGAGGCTGATGGGTCTCCCAGCTTACACCCCTGTAGGGCTGGTTAGAGTAAAAAGATAATCTAATGTTTCGTGGAGCCGTTTTCCTACCCAGGACATTTCCATCATAGTGTTGAAGAAACTATTTCCTTTGAGTGGCAAATAGCACCTCTTTAAACTGTACATATTCTTATTCTTGTTTAGGAAACTGAGGATAAAGTTTAGGAATTACCTTACAAAACTATGCCCAACCAGAGAGCAAATGGGTGAAAGCAAAAGACAGGTGATCATTTGGAATGAGGGGACCTCAGGGCTCTTGCTTTTAGTGGACAAAGCCTGAGCGTTTGGCTCACTTCCCTGTACTCACTTGGACTCAGGAATGTAAAGTAGATTAATGGAAGACTCGTCTGCCTCTGGGTGTCTACAGCATGCACCTAGGTGAAACAACCCCCCCCCCCCAGCAGTACTGAGAGCCATGGGTGCTCTGGAACCGGAAGTGGCCAGAGGGGCAGAGCTCGCCGGTTTTCTGTCTTGTGCTCGGAAAGGCCAGTGAGTCCTCAATCCTCTTCATCTGCTCCCCAACAATAAGATTTGAAAAGCTGTGTACTTTTCATTAACAACTCTTAAAATGTTTACTAAACCGATAGTAATACTGCAAGGGAGCAGAATTTATAGCTCAGTAAGAAGCAGTTCATTTATTTGGAAGGAGGGAAAAACACGCAGAAAAGGAGAAAGCATCATTATTCTATGGCATCAAAGTGATATAGAATCCTCTCCTCCTCCATGCTGTAAAGTTGTTTTTGAAGATTTATTCTTAAATTTATACTACTTTTAGAGATTAAATTTATGAGGAAGAACTAGATGACAAACATCTATAGATTTTAGGCAAGAGCCCTTCAGGGTTGGATGGAGAGAACTGTGTGTTGGACCAGAAAGTGCTTCTCCCCATGTTAGTACGGATTTTACCGATGGTGGGTAACGTGGTGAATGTGTGTTTAGATGACTTTCCTCATAGTTCTATGCAGGTGGATGTGAGAGGGTTTAGGAAGCTCTTAGCGCTGAAGCACAAGGCCGGGCACTACCATGTTAGCATCAGCAATGACAGTATCAAGTAAGGGACATGAAGGAGTCATTTCAAATGAAAATACCAATGACGCACCATATTGCTGAAAGATGAGAAGACAGTTCTTTTAGAAGCCCTGAAAATTACAGCTTACGTGGATGGAAATGTGTCATGACAGCCAGAATTCGGAAAGCCGTGGAGTTCTGTTGATAGCAAGGCAGCGAGCTCCTTTAGGACGAGAGCCCCACGTGTGGAAGGGGCCACAGACAGGACGGAGTGGGTAGGTGACAGCTCGAGGTGTGGAAAGTAACTATAATCGGTGCTGACTTATGTCTAAATGATTTCAACCAGCATATCATCACTAAATGTGATACATTCCATTTGAAAATATAGAAACAGAGGAAGCAGTGACTGGTCCGGTCACAGGCTGACCCAGTCCTCAGGCCTGTGGTCCGTGCTCGGCGTCAACGCTCTGTGTTCTGCTACCAGAGTCCTCTCTGTTCACTGCATTTTGTAGATGAAGAAACAATCTGGAAGGTGGATCTGTCCAAAGCCCCACAGCACACCCACCAATCCCTCTTCCATTAGAAGCTCTCAGCCTAGAAAATGCATTTACCTTTTTTCCCAGAAAGCGTGGCAGTTAAATTCATGTGAGAGAAGAGGTCTGACTGCACAGACCATAGCCACTCCTGTTTTACAACGCATAATCTCACAAAGAAACACATCTTTCCTGTTTCCCAGCCCCTGCTCTCTGACATCTTTCAGCCCCTTCCAAGCAAGTAGAAATTTTTAAAAAGCTGTCATGATAAATCCCCTGTAGGATCATGGAGTAAAACATTCTTGGACTTTAATAATGAAACACTTTATGTGTGGGAAAAGAATGATAGAAATAACAACTGTGCCACGTCAGACCTCGTTAAAGTCAATGAACTGCAGCAACGTGCCATTTGTAATCTCGAACAGTTTCTACTGAATATTTCATATTATCTCTATCAGGAACAGCAAAAAGCCAACCTGTCATTTGCTGGGATTCCTGTTGTGGTGGCAGAACATCTACATGGAGACAAGATGTTTTCATCACACCGGTTTAGAAATCTTTCTTTAATTTATGCACAGTAGTTTTCCGGTATACATCCATGAAGGTCTTCACCTGGCTCATACTTGTGGGCTGTTTTTCTTAGTTATAAAATATATAAATGTTAATTATGAATAGACTTTAAAACACTATGTTGAAACGTAGCACCAGCCAGACCTGAACTTATGCTGGGCCACAGGGAGAGTTTGGGAAGAGGTGCCTGTGGTCCAGCAGCTTCCCCGCCAGGAACAGGGGCTCAGTCTATTGGAAAGTAGCTGAAATTATCACATCATTTTGAGAACTCACCACAGTTTGTTATTGTGGTATTTACTTGAAACATTTAGGTAGCAATGGCTTCAAATTCCATTTTATTTCAAGTTGAAAAAGTATAGAAATGGACATCCTACTCTTGATGTGCTTCAGGAGAAATACAGAAAGACCCATCTTAGTGTTTAAGAACTCTCCCAGGGAGAAGGATATTTTAAACTTTTAAACCCCAAGAAAGTATCATGTTTTATGTTCAACAGATTTACATGCACACCCCTTCCCAGTTGGCTGTACATAGCCTTGTGTATGGACTGTTACTGAGCCCACAACTTTCAGTCACTTAGTCACTCAAAGAGCGTGTTGTCTGTGTGTGTGTTTTAATTCCTTCCACGGAACATATTGGGGTTGGAATTTTTTCTCTCACAGTCCTGGGAATTAAATGTGGGGCCTCATGCATGTGAGGCAGGCACCAGCCACTGGTCTGTACATTTGAAGTCCCTCATGTTGCTTTTCTAAAACTGTCACTCAATGAACATGATTTTTAAAGCATATTTTATAAGATTTATATGAAGTTGTAAAAATGCTCTTATGTAAAAACTTTAAAACACCATATTAATAAATGAATATCCATAAAGTCAAAGATAGGGTATTTTTATTTGATGTAATCTGTCTCCTCTAGGAATTTGATAAAACAACTTTATTTACTGTTAGGGGATCATAACACTATGTATGTTCACATTATTAAAATTATGGGATGATCTAGTAAGTGTATAAGAATCAAAATTTAATAAGTTTGTTTTTGTTATAACTAAAACATAACAGTTTCACTACCAAACTATTTTTGTTTTATTAGCCCAATAATTTGCAAAAGTATAGTCCTTGAAACATTTGCTAGTATGTCTTTTGTGTTTGTAAAGAGGGAGAAATGTTTCTAAATTTTAAATCGAACTCGTTGCTTTTAAATGCAGGAAGTGTTGGGGATAAGTGTGACTCACTGATAGAGCCATCAGGTGAGCTCAGTATGCGAGGTTGTTCCTCCAGCAATGCCCGAACATGAAGATAAATAAGTACTGTGTGTATAAAATATACTCTAATGAGAGTTAAAGAATGCAGTTAAACTAAAACTATTACAGTCCATAAAGATTACAGTGATTTTTTGGCTTACAAATTCAATTCTTCCCCCGATTCTGGTCACAAACTTAATTGATCAAGAACCTAATCAAGTTCAAGGCTTTAATTCAATGTAAACTTATGGAGAAATTTGATTCAGTTCTTGTCTAGTTCAGTTTACAGCCAGAATTGTGGAAAGAAGTGAGTTCATGAACCGAGGCATCACTATAAAAGTTGAAAAAAAGTCAACACGTATGCAAAAAACATTTAAAACAAATTGCATTACATACCATGGAGTCTATGCTGATTTAAAAAGCAAATACTTGGGAAGTAAATCTCTGAAATGAAGTTTCTTTTAGAAATTGAGACTTTTGTGCTATTATCTCTTTTTTTGGTAGAAGAATCATGTGTCGATGTCTTATACTCTGAGTAACTACTTTCAAGATAAAATATTCACAGTTGTTTAAGTATTCTCGTATTGTCATGAATTTTTTTTATTTTTCATAAATGAATGGGGAAAAAATTGAACTGATATGAATCAAAGTAGACATAGAGCTAGCAGACCACAGCAGGGCTCCTTTGAGGTCTCCTTGGTTGATTAGCGACATTCAACAGATGTGAGGAGGAACGGAGAACCCCGCCCCAGAGCGCTGCACTTGGGGGGGGGGCACCCACCTGAGTGGCCAGAACGAGGAACTCCCCACAGGCCACTGTGAAACAGCCTTGTGGGAAGCTCCTCAGTCTGTGGAGTGTGAGTTCATATCGCCAGTCTGTGCATGGTGTGGGAAACACAGAGACGGGGTGGGGAGCCCAGCAGCTGGTCTCTTCTATGGTCACTTAGGCAAGTGATCTCCTTTTAGGTTCACAGAAATGTGACTCAGTTCTAAACGTGCTTTAGCCAGTGAACTTGTACTTCCAATGGCTGCCATTGACCATGGACCAGTGGAACTGCTTTGGTAGCCCAGTACAGCATGAAATCCATTGGGTCCTACATGAGCCCTCAGCACGGTGCAGTACCTTTTATGGGAATACAAAGAATAAATGCCAATTCATACTCTCCTTCTAGCAGGCATTTGCTGTTTGAGCCTTTTACTTCTAATTGTGGAATGAGAGGCTTTGGTCCATCCCAAAGGAATGTTAGGCATCAGGCAAGCAAGCAGGTGGGCAGGCTCTGGAGTTAATCTGTGCTTGCTTGGAAGGTTAATCCAAAGATCTGAAGGTAAACCTGGTGTAGTCTTCTGACGTCGCTGGAGGATGGGGAGATGGACTCAGAAAGGGGGTGATCTGTGGTCTGCTGTGCGCCCAACAGGTGCCTCCCTCCCAGCACCAGCTGCAGCTGTTGGAGCCCTAACCCTGGATCGCTCGGGAGCAGCAGCCCGGGGTGCACTCTGCTCTCCCACCTGCTGCCCAGTTGCATCTGTGAGACGTCTCTTCCTCTACCCTCCCTGACCACAGCCTCCATCTCCAGCATTTTCCTTCTCCTTACTATCTCCACTTATCTGCATGTGCAATTCTGAGTATGAGTATTTTTTTAGGAACACTCACTTTTGTTTGAGATGTTGTACTGTATTTAATAAATTTCAAGAATTCCTATGTATCTGGGATTGAAACATATAAGCTTCAGCATTTTATTCTAATGTGTTCAATTGTCTAGAAGTCTTATTTTTAGTGGTGATCTGACAGTAACACAATACATACATGGTTTATAAACGTGAATAGTGAAAATGAAGGAAGCAGTCCTTTACTATATAGATGTGATGCTTTGTCCTTTTCAGCCTTCTAATAACCATATAAATGTGGCAAGTGGAGTCTTATCAGAAGCAGATTAAATCTGGGGTTAATTGAAAACTAGATCAATTTCTATCATAGTTAAAACTTACCAATTTTTCAGCTCTGTGTTTTCATTGTATTCAGTTGGCTTTCTGAATATTTTGATTAGAAATTACTATTAATCTCACAATCTTATTCACACACATAGCCTGCTTTTAGAATCTGATAGCAAATATATTCTCATCACTATCAATGACACATGAAGAAAATGTAACAGAGCAGAGGGAGGTGATGAGTGAGTGCCTAGCATGTCTACATATTCATTACCTCCTCCAGGAAACTCAGGCAGGTAGTAATCTCTGGTCCCTATCATAGTGACCAAGTCAGCTTGCAGCAGAATAGCTATTCAGCACAACTATGTGCGCTCACTCAGAGTATAAACGAGCCTTCTCTGTGCTTCCCACCCATGCGATACTTGTTCTCCAAAAAGTGGACATGACTACAAATACGTGTTGACATAGAAAGCAAGAGGTCAAAACAAAACACTGAGCTCATAATGAATTCAGAAACCTTTCTCTAACACTCTGTGTGTGTTTAGTTGTGAATGTTTGTGAGTTACAGTCTTAGGAGATTCAAATAGAAACTGTGAAAGTCTCTTCTCAGGGAACCCAAAAAGATTATTTTTAATCTTGATCCTAGAATATTGAAGGAAGGGAAAAATCAGAAAATAGGACAGAATAGGCAAGTTTGGGTCATTCATCAGATAAACCAGGTAACAGTGCTCTGCTTCTAGAAAGCATTCCTCTCAAGGTCACATGAAGGCTCACAGAGAGGCACTTGTTTACGTCTAGGTGAATATTTAGCCTTAGAAAAAAACCTTACCGGGTATGTCATTGGCTAGGGGTACAGTCCTCAGTGATACTCACTATGAGCCAAGGAGCTGGCTTGGTGGTAGAGAACTTTCGAAGCTGCTCTTTGGTGACCTGGGTCTATCTGCAGTTGGGATTCTAATGTATTCGTATTGTGGCTAAATTTTACCAAACTTAGAATATTACACTGTCTTTTTGTGCAGTTAGCAGGAAGACTTTCTGAAGCTGGCCCAGTACCAGTTGTCATGAATCTGCTGTTCTAGTCTCTCTTGGGCTTTTGTCATTCATGTTTTCATTGGATGAATTCTCTACTTGGAAGCTTCACTGTCTCTCTTGCCAATAGCTTCTGCTTTTTCTCCTTCCATTCATTTTCTTGAACCAGTTTCCTTTGCAGAGTCGTGCTCTGCTGATAGAATTCACTGCAAATTTCCATTGCAAGGCTCTGGCCAAATTCAGTGAGCAGGAAACGTTGCAGTATCTACACTCGTTCCCACCGCTACCATTTAATGGACACTTTCGCCCTCACTCAGTTCAGGAGGGAAATGGTCACTATCTTTTTTACCTGTTGTTAACATCAATTTTGCCAGGGAAATACCTGTCTGTGTCTTCGCTGATTTTTTTTTTTTGAGGGGTGGCATCTTAGTCTGCTGATCCGCTGGCTGCCCACTATCAAATTCATCTCATCTTCACTTTTAATTTTTGTTCTTAAATTCTGATGCAAGGTCCAGTTCTTTTATCTGTGTGGTAGACTTCTTCAAACTAGGCATCCCCTTCATGAGCAAGATCTTCAGGCCTTTTTTTCTGGTATAATCCTTTCAGTACACTTGAGCTCAGCTCAAGTTCATTATATGCCTATTCTTCCACTCCCTGATTTAAGTATGCCCTTCCTCACTCTAATGTTTTCTTTGTAAGTCCAATAAACTTTCGATCTAATCTTCTCATAACTTCATTTAGCTTCACTTTCTCTGTCAAATATTATGATAGTCTTCAGAAAACCCTATCACCTTTGATGGATTCCTTGCCAAATGTCCTATGTTTTCTTTCATGCCGTTCTTCAGTTCCCAATCTAACAGATTTTCTGCAACCTTTGACTCATCTCTTCAGAATTGCTCTCTGAGTTTTTTGGGCAGATGTATCCAAAGATAGCTATTTTTTGCTGTTTCAAAAGACACCACTTGTGGGCTGGGAATTTAGCTCAGTGGCACCATGCCTGGCTTGCAAGTGCAAGGTCCTGAGTTCGATCTTTGTACCTGGAAAAAAAAATCACTGGCTTTTATCATGTTTTTCATAATCTAATACCTTTTAAGTAGTTTTTAGTTTAAATTCTTTAAAAATATTTATGTAATATTTTGGTTTTGCTTGTTAAGTTTTACTATGTGAAAGGAATTTTCTAGAATAGGATATCAAATAACTAATTCCCAATTGATAATAATTATAGACTTCTAGGACTTGTCAAAAATCTTGACTAACATCCTTCACACCTTGGTGGTGAGGAGTCAGCAGACAGTGAAAATATCTTCCACTATAATTTCCTCTGTGATTATTTCTAACCTTTTATCTTTATCTGTTAACCTTCCTGCATTTCTCTATGTGTTTCAAAGTGAATTACTTCTGACACATGAAATAAAGTTTGGTCTTGAGACTTCTAGATTCAGTTCTGGAAAACTGTCATCTATTTTCCCTACGACAATGGAGTCTATCAGTGGTTTTATGTGAACTGAAGACATGCTAAGAAGACACAGTGGTTGCTGCCTTACTTCTTAGCTTAAGTTACTTTATACTACAAAAAAAAATCTGATTACTAATTTTGAAGAAGCTGTACATGACAGTATATCCAAATGTATGTGTTTGGACAGATGTATAAATACACATTTCTCATATCAAGGCCCTGCTGAGTTTGCCCATTTTTAAGATTCTCTGCTTGTTCTCAATCTGGCCAAAAATACATTAAATACAATGAAAACCTTTTATTCCATAACACAGAAGCAAATCTGAAATTCCCAAAGGCAGTTTTAGACTTTGTTGCAGACCTGTGTCTCCTAGTGTTTGTAGTTGATCGTGCCATTTAATTGCTTTTCCACCTTCCTACAAACCTCCAGGTGAGGGTTTGGGGGTGTGTTCCCTGGGCCTCTGGTGCTGCTAATTTTCTTGATGTGATGGTTATTAAGCACATGAGCAGCAGCTGTGTGCCCAGGCCTATGCTGCCCATGTCTTGAAGTTTCTAGAGTTTGGAAGCCATCAGTCCTCCCTAGCAGCTCATTCTTTAAGGCCAAGAAGTGCTCTATTTTCCTTGGCTGGTTTCTCCCAGTGAACATTGTAAGTCCTCTATTCTCACTGTGGGTTAATTATTCACTTGCTCAGCTGAACCATTAATTCAGAGGGAACTATTCCTACCTGAGGAAATGAGGGCAGAAATTATGTAATTGAGAATAGTGGCTTGAACACCGTGAAGATCTATACTCATGTGCTGGGTCTGATGTGTACGAGCTTGGTGGTCTTTATGGGAACCTCACTGGGAAACAAGTGGCTTCATCATACAGACTGTTCATTATATGAAAGTCAGGAGCCAGTCTCAGAAAAATTGGACAAGATTACTAGCTGCAACAGCCTGATTAAAAGGGTTGTGAAGTTTTGCAGGTCATTCTAAATTAAAGAAATTCAAATGTATTCATATTTAATGAATATAAATATTTGTGTTATTCTCCTCACCAATTTATACATTTAATTAACTGATAACTAAGTAGTCTCAGAATAATGAACCTAGCTGAAGAGAAGCAAGTTATTTGGACTTCATGTGCTTAATTAGTAATACACTGAAACTTTCAAAAAAGATTTCTGAGGAATATAAACTCAACACAGTTTGCTTAGCAAAATCTTTCTCATTGATGATATCCAAGTAGAATGAGTCTTTGGTGTCCTTAAATAACACTGGATGATTAGATATCTAAACCAGCTTTCATTTATAATTAAATGGCGCTCAAGAGTTTTGCTAAAATAGTAAAGGCAATATTGACTTTCATGAACATTTGGTCCCTTTCTTAAAGTTATTGAGTAAGAGCAGTGTGAAAATATATAGATATTATATACTAGCCATGATGTACTAGAAAAAAAGAAAAAAACACTTAAAAGACACTGAGAAATACATAGATATTATGTACTAGCCATGATGTACTAGAAAAAAAAAATACTTAAAAGACATTGAGAAAAATGATTCTTTGTATTTCAGGCCCTCCAGGAAAACGAGGGAAGAGGGGCAGAAGAGGCGAATCTGGTAAGTCTCTCTCTCAGCTGCCTCTTGTCATTCACATTGTGGGGAGATTTCCCACATCTGTTCCTCCTAATTAATGATAATACTTTCTTGCTGGGTTATATGGGGGTTTAAATCGTCTATGCTACAGCTAGAATTTTATGTTCTTGTTATTTCTGTCAAACTATAAGCTGAGAAGCTCGTGAAGTATTGTTCATTTCAGGAACCACTGACAGTTGTGGCCTCTTTGCTGTGTCAAGTTATGGCGGCCCTTCCGGTGCACAGCGGAAGGTTTCCAAGGAGTGCACTGTGTGGCCACATTGCACCGGGGTCCATCTCCCTAGGTGGTCAGATATGCAGATTTTCCTCAAAAACATCTACCGTAGGACACCAGAGCATGTATTTTGAAAAGCTCTGTTATTATTTTACTCAAATGGCGCAATTTTGTCATGCCTTCATTGTCAGCTTTTTCAAGTTTAGTGTTTGTATCCTTCTTGTAGAGCCATCGAATTGAGTGATGACAAGAGCTTTAGTGAATACCTAGCATTTAGTTTGTGGTTGAGTAAACAGGTCCAGAGCAATCAGGCGACTCAGCTGAGGACTCCAAATTTCATCAGCAGAACTTGAAACTGAATTTACTATTGCGGATTCATCCTTCGGGAATTTTTTGCTTTTAGGTCAAAGTAATACAGAAATTAAAGTATTTTTGAAACTAACATCTACCAATAAGATTTCAAAAATGTAAATAACCAAGTGAAGCTCAGACCATCAATTCTTTAAAGATAAGTAATTTAAATTTGATCGAAGCACGCTTTGAAATACTGGCTGCCATTGTGCTTCGCAAGTATTTATTGGTGTTAATTAAACACAATCAGCTGTTAAATATTGAAACACCTCTCGGCACATTGAGGAAGTCTTTTTTCTTTAATTTTGAAAAATATGTCAAAATAAATAATTATAGAAATTCATTAATTAGGGTAATGTGACTGCTAGATTCTATTAAGAATATTTTCAAACTCAGTTTTAAAACTTCAGTGAATATAAGTATTAGAAACTTGAAGCAGTATCCCTTTACCAAACTACAAAGTTTTGTAATAGAGGGTACTTTATAAAACTATTTTGAAGAGGAAGAATGAGAAAACTTTACTGGACTCAATCATTGAACTTGTCTTTTTGTGAAAAGAATGATTAAGGGAAAAAATGTTGCATTTAAGCAAAATTCTGTAAACAGGTAAAAGTCAATTCCCACTTCGAGCTACTTTGAATTGAGATTTTAGTTGAGTACATTATACACAAAATGCTGAAATTGTCTTTCCCTGTGTTTTGATGAGAAATACATTGTTTAAGACACATATATGAGACCTAAGAGTTTTTTATGATGAATGAAAAACATTCTTAAACTAGTAACAGATATAGTTCTGATTTGCTGTTCAAACACAAAAGCTTACCCATTCTGTGTACTCATCTGTCACAAATAACCAAAGGCCCTCCTGATTTATATTTTAGCTGAACTTTTATAAAATAGTCTTAAGATATATGAATCTCTCAATGATTCCACAAGCTCTGGGGAACCTAAAAATTCCTTAAAATTGTATGTAAAATTTTGTGTCTGGGTATAACTGCATTTTTTTGAGATGGGGTCCAATGGTTCAGAACCTAAAAAAAGTTGAATCACTAAGCTCCGAGTACTGTGATGGCTCTTTAATGGGAAGTCCTGCATGTCCACTGACACATCTCTCCCTCTTTTTTCTCTCCCCTCCCCCACACAGGTCCTCCTGTAAGTATCTTGGTTGATGACTTTGGCTGTTCTTCATTAATGAGGATCACGTATGTTCAAACTTTGTTAAAACATCAAAATAGCATCTGTATTTCAATTAGCATGCTGCCAATCTCTTAGGAGTACTCAAGCTTGGAAATGTATTTATTTTTTAATTATTCACTTGGAAATCATGATAGTTGGAGTACAGTATGTGTCCATTAAAAAGCTTTTTTTATATGATCACACACCAATGGCTCTTTTGGGACTTTTGAGACAATTTAGGAGCCTTCTGATTTTAAATACTTTTTCTGGAATTCTGAGATATTTTTTGCAAGCGAATCTCCAAGCTATGTCACGTGTGTTTTTTGTTTTGTTTTTTTCATCTGTTTAAACTTGTATCTGAAATATTTGCCACGTCACCCAATGCAGACGGCAGCATGATCGGGCAAGTGATACCCACGGTGGGCTCAGGCCTTGCCTGCCTGCCTTTGAATTCTGCTGAAGAGACTTTCTGCCTGGCCTGCAGAGAGAGCCTAGTGGAGCCCATGAGTGTTCCCCTCTCTTTTCCTTTCCCCAAGTAGGTTGTGGCTGCAGCATTTCAGACTGCTTTGCGCTCACAGGAGCAGATTATCTTGTCAGTTTTGGGCAGGATGTGTTCTGAGGAACATCCTGGATATCTGTCATCCGCCTGGTGTTTAGCAGCAGGCACTGACCTTGGGCTCTTCCCTCATCCCAGACAGCGCTGCTTGGCAACTTAGCTTACAGGACGCATGGTCCAGGGAGGCGCTGAGCTTAGACTCGCAGACTGTTCAGAGGAAGCGTTGGTTCCAAATATCTTTTGCAGTCTTCCTGCCATGTTCAAGTGCAGAACGTAAATCACGTTTGCTTGGAAGTTTGCTTCTGTAACTGACTTAGAGCTCCCGCTCAGGGCTGGGCAAATGGCGCCCCAGGTCTGCAAGCTTTTTCCCAGCTCTGTGTTGAAACCTCCGTCTTCACAACTACAAATGACCCATGACTGCCTGGAGGAAGTCCTGGGGCTGTGCTGTCTGTGGAGTGTGTACTCCCTAGGCCTCCAGGGATCTTTAGGGGTCCAGGAGTTCCCTGAAAACCTGAGCAGCCATGCGGCCCTCGCTCTCCTGGGTCTCCTGCTAGCCTAGATTTTGTACTTACACTGTTTTCCCATCTCATATCACATATAAGGAAAGACAGCTGACACGTGAAGCCCCTCAAATGTAGCAGCAGACGGTATTCTGGTGCAGTATCTTTACACATATTTCACTTTGTTCTCAGAAACCCGATGATAGCTGTCCATTTTTCAGTTGGGAAACTGAGGCTTGCAGAGATTAATTCCGAAGGCTGCACAGCTGGAGGGTTCACAGAGCTAGACTGGGCTAGATGCATCTGATTTAAAACAGCATCCTCCATTCTTCCCATCGCATGAGTTGTGGGTTATGACAGAGATCAGTGACATGGGATTTAGAATAGTAATAACATAATAAGACACAAGAATGTGAAATGGCTAATCAGTAAAGCAAGCAGGAGTATTGGTCTCCCCAGCTATGTTTTGGGAACGTAGAGTGTGTATAGCAAAGCACACAAGAGGAGGAGATATCATCGAGAGTCTTCACACTGATTAAAGATGATGCAAATTGCTTACCTTTGGTGAGAAGCCACTGATTTTGAAAAAGAAGAAAAACAACTGACTGTGCTGTCTTTACTAATCCAGGGGAAATGGCCACAGAGCTTCATGTGCAGTGCTGAGGCTCTAATTCTAAATCCCCTCAGGGTTTCTAAGCATCTGCTCCCTATCAAAGTTTGCTTTGGAATAGGTGTCTTTGTAAGACATTCCTATACTATTGTACAATAGGTCCTTCTGAAGGTATTATTATTGCTAGAAAGACTTAACAGTATATTTATAAGGAGAAAATACTTGATTATTGAAAAGTTTAATTTCTAGTGGTCTTACTCTTCCATTCTTGGAACTGTTTTAATTTGATTCATAATCTAATTTTTGCTTCTCTTCTATGAAATGAAATCTGACATCCTGTGCAGTTGTGCTTATTTTTTATATTTTTAGTTTAGGTGAGTTTTACTAGCACATGTGTGTAGCACAAGTGTTTATTTTCCCTGTGGGAAGCTGGTTCCCATATATCTCAATGCCTTTCTCTACCTTTGCCCTCCCTCCCCATCCACCCATCTCTTGATGCCTTTCCTTTACTCTTTTTACATGTTTGGAGCATGTGATACTTGTGTTTGTGCCTTTTGAGAAATTATTCAACTATCTCTGTGAATAAGGAACTGCATAAAAGGTGTGTAGTCCTCAACTTCACTTTCGTCATGGTGGCCAGTGCCTCAGCCTCAGCCTCAGCTCTGGGTGGAGAGCCCCACGGCCACCTCAGGGTGACCAGCCTAGGTTCTGTTGAGTAGTTGTTGGGCTAAACCCTGTGGCAGACAAATCCTGGGCCCCAGGCTTCTGTGGGGCTATGGCCTGCCTATCTGCAGAAAAATTATGAATAGGAAGATTATCAAGTACAATTTGGTGTCCTGACATGCATTTCCTGGTCACTCACTTTCAATTGCTTGTGAAATCTACTCTAGCAGAGAGTAATCCAATACTCTGGTCCTTATAAAAATGAGCAGTAGGTTCCAGCTGACGGGGGACAGTGCCAGATCTCCTTGTCTCTGGTTGCTACTGACTTACCTGGTTTTCTTTGCCCTCCAAAATAATGTTCTTAAGGAAAAAAATTTTTAAAGTAAACTATATTAATGATGGAATGTATCAGCCTTATATGTACATCTTAATTTGATGTATTTTGGAAAAGTTGGGTATATCACTATAGAATTACACATGGATAATATGCTTCTTTTCAGCCTCCACAGTTTTACACCATTTATGGTTTAAAATCTGAAATGCAGCTTGGGTCATACCCCCAAACCAGAGTTCTCTGCAGGAAGCTGTTCAGCCTTTTGCATTTTGATTGAAAGACCCTGTTGTCATAGGAGCCTCTTCTGTGAAAGGCCATAGTGGAGCAATTTTATGATAATGTATGTGACGTGTTTCGTGTGAATATCAGGCACCTTTTGTACTTTCTCATAAATGTGACACGTATTACAATACTGTACTAAAGGACTCTGCCAGAGCTCTGAGAGTCTAGCTCATGTCATGGCTGTTTGCCAGAGTGGTGGCCGTCTCTGCCCTTCTCCTTTGGAGACCCTGAATGGTATTGCTCCTGGAATAAGGGAGGACTCTGATCAGGGTTTCAAAATAACTTCCAGGTTTTCAAATGGATCACCTGGGCCTCCTAGTTCTGGTCACTTCGGGCCCTGCTGGAGATGTGCTTTTTGTCCCCAGCTTCCTAACGGTCCCAGATTGAGAACCAAGTCAGTTCCAGAACTGTAGCCAGAAAAGAGTCAGGAGACCCTTTCACACTGGCTGCTTTATGTGTGTCTGTCTATCAAACCCTGTAATTATGCTTGACTGACAGAGATATGATGTTTTTGTTGGGAGCTGGAATCCTCTGAGGTGTGAAACATGAGGCCACCGCTCCACCCCTTCTGTCCCATCACCTTCAGCAATTGTCAACTCGATGTGAACCCCAGACTCCTGTTGACAGATGAATGAACAGACTTGGCCAAGTTCAGCCTACAGAGCTCTTGCTGCCAGTGTGGTAGATGGATTAGGAAAAGAAATCTCTGTGGGACTTTCACATGCACAGTGGAAAAAAATGAATGATTATTAATTCAAGAGAAAGTCTTGTCCAGGTTTATACTTAATTATAATTAGGAGCAATGATGAGCATCCTGTGTTACTTTACAGACCAATTCATACCTTTCTCATGATGTAGGCATTGGTCAGACCAGTTTTTCAGAGGAGGAAGCAGAGAGTGGGCCATTGAGAGATATGTGAGGAGCACCAGACAGAACTGAACTTGAACCCACTCTGTCCACCTGCAAAACCCACTTTTTCCTACTTTCTACAGGGCAGTTTCCAGTACTTACTTCTAAGTGTCTGTGTCCATCTTCTTTGATAAGCTGCTTATATTCAGCCCTGCTTAGCTGGTTATAGACTTCACATCTTCTTCAGTTACCTTACAAACTTACAGGTCATCTACTTGTCACTTAATGGAGGCAAACCCTGTGAAGTATGACCTGCGTCTCTTAAGAAAGTTAGACTGGGCACCGTGGTATTCACCTGAAATCTCGGTTATGTACCTGGGAGCCTGAGGCAAGAGGACCTGGAGTCTGAGGCCAGCCTGGGCACTTGTGAGAGCGTGTCCAGGTAGGGCATAGTGATAGAGGGGAGAACGAGACACAATACTTTCATGGTGTTTTTTATTAGTTTTTTATTTAGTAAACGTTTCCCTAATTACTTCTTAGTCCTCATCCTCATTATACTGTTGCAATATTTTCATTTCTTTTTAGGCTGAAAGACTATGCCTTTGAACATGTACTGGCCCTTTTGCTCTAATAGGGCACTATTCTGATGGAGAAAAAAAACCCATTCTCTTGTAGGGGGTAGTGGTGCTGCATGATAGAATAGTGGAGTAAATTTCATCTCCATAACAAACGAAAGAAAAACCTGCAGAATTAATTTGTGTTTCAAGGCCAGCTGGAGACAGAGTTTTCAGAAGATGAAAGGAGGCTGTCGCAGACAGGTGATTGATTCCGGGACGCGGCGCACAGGGTTTCCTTACGAACATAACATCACGGAGCAGATCCCGGGGACTTTCCATGCCCGCTGCTGAGGACTCAGGTGGCCGCGGTGCTGGACGTCAGCCTGGCAGTTTGTTCAGATGCTCGTCTGTTTTTGTTTATGTAATGGTAGCTTGGGGATGCTGGAGGTAGCAGTGATGGCTAAATGTATCTTGGAACTGAGATCAGTTAAGGATGTTAAAGTTTTAAAAAAGGAAGAATGGGGAGGAAATAAATACACAAAGTATTGACAGTATCTTTGCAGGATTATGTTTTTCTTATAAATTATTTCTGGATGCCATTTGTTTTAGAATAACTTGTTACATTATAATAGACAAGCCTTGAGATAGTACTGACTTACCACAATAGAAATTAGGGGTAGTCCCGGGGTCAGACCCAGGGGTACTCTAGCAGCAAGCCATGTCCCTGGCCTGTTGGTTTTTATTATTTTTTATATTGAGACAGGGTTTGGTATAAGTTTCCTGCATCAGTCTCCAGCTTCTGATCTCCTCCCTCATTCTCTTTCAGTTCTGGGCAGAAGATTTGTTATGTATAAGGAGAGGGACCCAGAGCATCAGAGACCGTTCTGTCTTTACATACACGTTCATGGTTTTACAGGGTATGGACAGAGAGATATCAGATAAGATAGCACAAGAGCAGGGGTTTTGTTTTGTTTTGGATTTTTTATTGTGTTCTTTCTTGGTTTCTTGACTTTTCTATATTTCTTTCAATTGGAAATATGGGAATTTTAAATTTAAATTTTGTCGAGTCAAATCAGATGTCCATCCCTAAGTACATGACAGGTAGAGAAATGTTCATGTGAAAAGAAAGGTAAGCACATTAGGAAGCCTCTGCTGTTCTATGAGGAAATCATTGTGTAAGCAATAGAACCCAAAATCCCAAAAGAGGTGAGTGCAGGTAGAGGCTTGGATACTATTGTGATGTCTATCACAGTGTGATGCTTTGGAAGGGAACATTCAAGAGAACTTACTCTACCTTGAGTAGAATAGGCAGAGATTTAAGACAGAAAAGCTAAGGAGGGCAGGCGTGTGGCCGGCCTACCATGTTACCTCCCACCCAGAGGGCTTTTTCTACACTCTCCAGGGACCGACAGCCACGGTGCAGCTTCTCTTCTCTCTGGCCACGGAATGTCTCTGTCCTCTGGTGTTTATCATAGTATTCAGTCCCAAGAAGCAATTCTGGTTCTCTGTATTTTCTCGTATGTCCAATGATTTCAGGCTAAGTTTTGAGCTTTAGTAAAGATTCTTTGAAAAATGAAGCCTCGCTTCACTTTCATGAGGTTTAAAGAGTGCGCGACTTTTGTTGGAGTGATTAAAGCGGGAAAATGAGTTTAGGGCTGAAACCTGTCTCTGCTAAGGATGTTTGGTGGGTAAAGTAAGAAGCAGCTGAAAGTCTATGTGTCTACCAGGCCCTTTTTAAGTGAGACAGGGTCTCCTTCAGTTGCCCAGCTGCCCAGGTTGGACTTGAACTTGCTGTCCTCTCACCTCAGCCTCCCAGAGTGCTGGATCTACAGGAATGTGCCACCTCGTGCAGAATGTATAAAATTGTAGCCAGGATTTATAAAAAGGAAATTTAAAAGGGGCCTCAGTTTTGAAGCTTTGCTATGGGTTGGAGAGGCAGGATCTAGCCACCCCTTCCTGCTTCACTTTCTTGCCTCCAATAGTCACAGGAGTGATTCTTACGCCAATTCGCCTGTATAAACTTGTAAATTCCCTGTGGAACCAATCAGGGAAGTGACTTGGGCTGTGTGGGTCTGTGCAGGAGTAACTGGCAATATTCAAGAAATCAATTTTATAACAAAGTGCACATTAGAGACGTTCTGAACACTTTATGTTGAACAAGATTAAATGAGTGATCATTTCCTTATGAAGGGGAAAGCATTTAAAAATATTCAGCAGCATGTGATCACAGAGGAAGCTTCACAAACTAGCTACTCACCATGCTGCTGTGACCCTGCCGTCCACAGGGGCCCAGTCTCGGCTCAGACTGTGGATGCCACAGGGCTCTAAGTTCACAAACTGCTTTCCCTCTGAACTGGGTTGTAAAGTATAACATGGCCAGAATCCCCGTTCTTTAGTTATTAAATAAACTTTAATTCTCCCTTTGGTGGAATTAAAAAGACATCAAGCCAAGGACTGTAAAGAGTTCCAGGTAACCTAAATGTTCTTGCTCTTAAAAATCATTACTCATGATATTTTTATGGAATTTTTATTTCCTCAAGCCTCCTGCTCGCTTAAGATTTGTTTAGGGTTAAATAAAACTTTGGCTCGTTTGGTTACTTGCTAATATTTCAGCCTCAAAGATACCCACACATCTAGCTTTTACTTCTGCACACTTTTTATTGGAAAGTGCTTCTGTAAGGTCAAGGAAATGAACAGAGGATGGAAGACAGAACTTAGGGGGAGGAAAGTTTCTAAAGGATTGTTAATAATTAGTTCCTACAGGAACTGATTTAAAACATAGGCCCATTCATTCTCTGCATCATTTATCAAGTTTATGCTGAGCACCTAATAGATGTCCTGTCCTCTGCTGCGTGACCGGGAGAATGAGAGATGGGACATGTCCCTGCCTTTAGATACTCCAGGATATAGTAGAGAAAAGGAACAAAACAAACTCTTAGGAATATTGTGAGAGACAAAGTGGGTGTGGTAAGTCAATGTACAGAGTACGATCAGCAGAGGAGGAAGTTACCCAGGTCTGGGTCCAAGAGGACCAGGGCTGCCTCTGGGTCTGAAAGTATTAAGATCGTGTCAAGGAGAAAAATCCAAGTGATATATGCAGTGCAATCCACAAACACTGAACCATGGACACTTGAAATGTTTAAAAGCTTTTTATTATAGTAAAAGAAATGTCGGTACTAATTCCTCTCACCTTGAACACACTCATCCTTTGCTCTTGCCACTTAAAGAAGCAGCTCTTTAAGTCCTTTTTCATGGCTGCCTCAGTGTCCCGCACTGAATAAAAACATTTTTCTTTGGGTATTTTGACTTTGGGGAAGAGTCAGAAGTTACATGGTACCAGGTCTGGTTAATAAGGTGGATGAGGACACAGCTTCATGTCTTTAGTTGGTGGAAACTGTTGTGAGTGGTTGATCATAGAAATGTGAGCAAAATATAATGAATATTTCGATTAAAAATTTTATTACAGTAAAAGACACATTGCCATTAATCTTCCTCGAACCACTAAAACACTCCCGCTCACTTTCAACATACTTATCCCATCTTTCTTGGCAGTGTCTGTTTCTGTAGGTAAGTTTTGTTAACAATGTAAGCGTTTTTCGATCTACCCTTGAATGCTTTCCGAGAGGTTAGCATTGTCAGTGCCTGCAAGGTGCACAAAAGAATGGTATGGGAGAGACTCAGGAAATGAGTCTAGGTTCGAAGGTCAAGGTGGGGTGAGCCAGGAAAGGGGAATGCAGAGGCTGGCACTACAGGTGGTTGTGGAGGAACTTGGGGGCCAGGCTCAGGATTCCCCTAAAAGTAGGTGGTCTTTGCAGGCCTCAAGCAGGCAGGATGAGGCCAAGAGGACATTTTGGGAAGGGCTCCTGAAGAGAGGTGACTGGGATGTCCTGCAGTTTCTTGGCGAGAGAAACAAGGTGTGGGAAGAGGGAGCAGAGAGGTGGCCTCAGAGAGGCAGAGATAGAGAAGTGTGGCCAGCTGTGGTCAGAGGACGAAGAACGGTACAGAGACAGGAGCACAGTGTGGCCTCAGGACAGGAAGTGAGGCTGGAAGAGCAGCATGGGAATGTTGCGTGATGTGGAAGCTGCAACGGAGCCAAGTTCTCAGGGAGCTGGTGGGATTTGAGGGCCTGGAAGTGGACAGGAGAAGGATGATTCTCCACAGAGGGTTCAGTAGGACTATGGAAGCAGAGCCTCAAGGACCAGAAAGGAGTCTTGTATGGAGAGAGAGCCTTTGAGTTTTTGGTAAGATGCAGAGTGGAGATACTTAGCATCTTTGAGAGACTGAACTCTCTCACTGACCCGGAGTGAATGTCATCTTGAGTCTTCATTCTCTGTATGGTTCGTGTGACCACAGTGCTTGGTCTCTTGCAAAAGAACAAGTGAGAGTTTAAAAATACACGATCCATTTGTTTCACCAATAAACATGGCTTGAGTGATAGTTCCTCCTGCAAGGCCAGGCACTGCAGAGAAGCATCGGGTTCTCCAGAGAGAAAACCTGTAAGAAATCTGAACCTAGAGATTTGCTTTGGGGACTCGGTCCACAGCTATGGGTGCGGAGAGTCCGAAGTCCATCTGGAAGTCTGTCTACAGCTGGACACTCAGGCAGGATTTCTGCACAAAATCTGATGGAGAGGTCCTTCCCAGGGAAGCCTTAGTTCAACTCTTCAGACCTGCAGCCGCTCAGATGAAGCCACCCTGGGTGCCGGGTGTGACCTGCTTCACTCCCGAGCTGCGTGTGTGGTTATCACAGCCACCTCACTCTCGCAGCAGCATCTCAGCCGCTGCTGAGCCCGCAGTTGAGTCCAGTCCCCAGCCAGGCCAATACGCAGAACGCACTTGCACATGGCCGTGGCTTCAGGAAGCTCATCTGCCCATTGCGGTGCGTCCCTTCACTGCCCCTGCTCCCCCTCTCTCTGCCTGCTGTCTGTGCAGCTGTGTATTCTGTGCACACCACCTTCACAGAGCTGACCGGCATTCCTGGCTGACAGGCTGTGATGGTTTGTCTGCAAGTTAGACACCAAGTCCTCTCCTGGAGGTCTCAGGGTGTCACTGCCCCCAAAGTCAGCCGCCCAGGGACAGGGAGTGATAGATCCGGCTCGCAGCCTCTGAGTAGTGTGTGGGCTCTGGAGCTAAAATTGGACCGTTTTGCAGCAACAAAGTGCAGACCCACATAATTTTAGAGAGAAGCATGGCATGCTGGAAGTTAAGACATGGTATGAAAAGTGCCAGTTGGAACCCAAAGCAGGAGTGGCTGGAACAGCATTCTGCTGCCCCTTGCTCACCAGGGAGCAGGAGGCCCCGGCCGGGGACCGTGGGTACATCAGACATGGATTGTAGGGGCAGGATGGGGCTGCAGACTAAGCTGGGAGGTGCGGGCTGCCCCATTCAGCACAGCTACCTGTCCTCCTGGTTGCCTCCACTTCATCGGCCTTGAGACGGAACAGCCGCTCTCGCCTCCCCTCTGCACACACAGTGAAGTCCACAGGCAGGGAGGGCTTGGCAGCCAGAGTAGGGACCCAATCTGGAAGCTACAAGTTGAAAAATGATTATCTTAAATTTCCTATCACAAACTTGCTCCTGGAGCTTCCCACAGCTATGTCTGTGCTCAGAGATACTGTCAGGAGTAGAAATACCAGCATTCCCAAGCCCGAGAATTCTTGGGACATGAGTGCACAGACGTCAGTCCCGCAGGCAGACCCGGTCTTTCATTCTGATGTATAATTTCATTCAGGGGCAGCAGATGCACACACTCAGCCTTTGATTTGCAGTTTGGGGAACAATTTCAACTTGCTCCCTTTCAGAGAGCATTATTAACAGCCCACGGGCATGCGTCTCTGGGCCTTTTCACAGGTGGCCTGCTGGCTGAAGGAGTGGATTAGCGTTCTCTGCAGGCGCCTCGATAATGTATCGCCCTTCCGAGTAACTGCCCAATGTATATATCATTCACCATCGTGGCCCTCCACTTAGACTTCCAATCAGCGGCAAAGAACAAGAACCGGGTTATTAAAAACCACCTCTTGGAGTGGAACTAATCAGCTTGCGGTTTTCTTTCAGGTAGTCTGACCATTATCCAAGTGCCCCATCTCCATCCTTGGGTAGGAAATGACCTAAACTCCCACTTGGCTCTGTGGACCACTTACCCTCCCACTCCCTCCTCCTCCTCCCAGCCGTCTACTTTGCATATTAAAGTTGAGTCTCTCCTCCTTGAATCTCCACGTCTGGAAAGTTGAGCTGGAGGAGCTGGTACATACAGACTTACTTTGTGTGTTTTATGGCAGGAGTTGAAAAGAAGCTATTTTACAGTTCTTGTATTGTTTATTGGCTTGCAAGTCATGTGAAAGATGAGGAGTTACTCCTTTGCCTGCCCAGATCCCCTGGGCTTTATTTGTTAAGAATGTTACTTTCCCATGGGCATTAGCTTCCTTGTTTAGAAGGAAAAACAATTCCCTGGTTTAAACTTCAGTTTGGTGATGTTAATAGGGTTTAGAAGAAAGTCTAAAGAGCATAAATAAGCTGATGGCAATTTCAGATTGTTGGAACATTTTAAGGAAAATGAAAAATTGTTTGACCTTGTATCAAATATCATAATTTATAGGAAACTCACTACAAAGATTATATACTTCCTCAATGTTTCCTATGTGCAGGTATTTAATCAAAAACATAAGGTGAACAAATTTGGTTTGGGAGATTTCCTCCTGTTCACTATTGTGAAGAAGGTCAGGTTTTATTTCATCATTTAAAAATATCCTGGAAAAGGAGACAATTTTTTTCTCTGCTATCAACATTTTCTAGAAATACCAGAGACCAAAACACCTAGATCATTTTCAAGGCTTTTGTTCTGTTAAGGATAAATTAATAGAAACCTTTTTGCCAGATAAATTATTTATTGGAAATTGACCTGCCCTGTTGCTGTGTCGTACTAGGGACTTACTCTATTGCCCTGAAGTGCAGCGCTTACCAAGGTACAGGCCACTCGGGGACCGCTGGTGATTTATGCCACACTTGCTATCATGTCAGTAAACTAGGCTTTATGGAGCGTGGACGCATTCCTTGTGGGAAGGGTTCAGTCGCAGTCAGGTAAGGTTTACATTGGAATATCTCTTGTTTGGAGATGGAAGTCAGCCCTCTTTCGGGTGTGAAGTATTTCCTCCAACATCCTGCTTTTGTTGGCTGAGGGCAGCCAGGACAGGTCCTCACTGCTCAAATTAGCATGATAAATCTCTTAGAAAAGGACATTTCCTCTGTTCTGCCTCTGTCTCTCTGTGTGCTGTCTGGACTTTGAAATGCAGCACAATACTGAGGATAGTAGCTCAGTGGAGTCCTGCATCACAGACCTGAGCATTGTGTAACTTTAAATTTTAACCAAAACTACCTAAGTATTTGAGTTTGTCTATTGAGATTACTACAGAGTTCAGCAAGATAAATATGTATGCTTTTATAAGACAGCCTCTTATCTTAACATCCCAAAGTATGTACACTCACACCCCTTATGGGGCACCAAAAGCCCCACAGTGGAAGATCAAATTTTAATATTTGGCTTGTATGATCTTTTAATAACCTTTTAAAATGTTTCACCAGAAGTTGACCAAGATACAGTCTCTGCTGTTAGAATGTCTGGAAGCTTAACTTTCCTGAAAAGTAGAAAAAATTTTGAAGGGCATTTCCCGGGAGGTGATTATACTCAAACCATAGAAAGTCTCAGGATACATCAAACACTTAAACCCCGGCATTTTAGTTGATGGAAACCTGGCAAATGGAGGCCAAGTCACCTTTGTTCACTTAAGTCCACAAACTGAGGGGGTGAACACATGTGGTAACCAGAACAAGCCGGACCCATGTGGACGGGACCCAACTGCGCCAGCCCGTGTTGGAGCCCATCTCCGCGCGCTCTAGCGGAGCGCCTCCTAGTAGAGATCCAGTCTTCAAATCACCACCCCATCTGTTACAAAGATTCATTTCTTACAGACTTAGAGCCAACACATTTCCCAAAAGGACTTTTTTTCACAGCTTATTGGGTTCCCAGCGTCGCGTGGAATCCAGACCCTCGCCCTTCCTCCAGGCAGAAGGTGGGTCCCTGTCCACAGTTTAAGAGGAATGAGAAGTTGGTGGGTGATGATGGTTTTCAGCTTCAATCACTCGTGAGCTTTCTTACCTTTTTGTTCTTTAAACTCTTCTATAGAGCACTATGATGGGAATTTATCTCCTGCCCTGTAAAATAACCCTTTAATTAGTTGAATGTCCTTTAATTTAGTTAATCTTCTCAATTTTGTTAATAGCTTTATTTTAAATGACGGTGGAAAAGTCTGAAAATGTATTGAAATTGGTTAAAATACTGTAATATTCATTATTTAGTGAGTCTGGCTTCACTCATCCTTTTGCATTCAGGTGTCATCCAGACAAGGTTACTCTGTGTACAAATGTGAGTAGCAGAATGTGTTTGGCAGTGATAGGAACATCAGGGATCTGTGAAGAATAATGGGATCAAAATGAATCAACTCTTCTTTCCCATTAAGTCTAGAGGAAAATACAATCTTCCAAATGTTCATGAAAAGGAGATATATTGAAAAGAATTTATAAAGCTAAAATTTTTCCTGTGCTGGAAAGGTCCCTTCTCTAGGGTCAGCAAGGGAAGTGGTTCCAAATTTATTGCTTCCTGTAAAGCTTTGAACATCTGATGGCGGTTTGGTTGAGCTGTCTGCCCTGTCTCCTGGTCCGGACTCCTGTCCCTGTTTCCGCAGCCTTGGGAGGTGGCTGTGTAAACGCGGGGCCCAGCTGCTGCCGCCCCCGCAAAGTCTGCGCCCTGGCAGGGCCCTGCGGAGCGGCAGGTCCAGGCGCGTGGCCGCTTCAGGTTAGGACAGTCCCCCGAGCTGCACCTCAGGGCCAGCCGTCTTGCGCGTGTGCGTGAACAGAGCAGAGCTTCGCCCTGCGGCTCCTCCCCTGGGCGGGCAGGGGATGCTCAGCCGAGGTGTGCGGTTTGCCCACCGCTGCAAGGGCTGCCTTAGCACACTGTGCTTCTAAACTCGTGTTCTTCCCTCTGTGAGGAGCAGGTTGGCCCGTTCCCTTGGTGCTCAGGTTATCAGCCCTCTTTCTCTCACTTGTGCAGTTTCCAGGCTGGCCGGCTGGCCGCCCCGCAGGTGAACTCGGCCACTCAGGCAGGGCCAGCTCCTCCCCTCCGCAGTGGCCCATGAACCACCTCCTCTGTCCCCAGAGGTTCCTTAGACTTGTTCCCAGAGAACCCGCAGTGCGTCATCAATAGAGGTAATTTAGCCGGTGCTCTTAAGTGCTAAGCTTCATTTCCTGTCTCCACAGAGAGTGCTTCTGTAGCAGAAGAAAGACGTGTGGGATAATCTCCATGATAACTCTACAGGGTCTAATGGAGTCTCGCCAGCACTAAACCGTAATGTTCTCTGCTAACGTGAACCGCAGTGCTTTATTTTTCAATACAATTGGCTCAATTTTAATTGAAAAGATACATCTTTAGTTTTCACAGTTGGATTCTCTGTTGCAAGCTTTCCAGTTGCTTGGAAAGTGTGGAAATAAAATGGAAGAAAAAACATTGTATCCACCTCCCTGGGCTGCCTGTGACCATTAGTTCTGGTTGAAAGGACTGGCACTACTTTGCCCCCTTTCCCTGGCATTCCTGTGGTGCCCAGCACTGCATAGTTTCTCAATAAATGTTAAAGGAAATGTGTATAACAGGATAAATTTTAAAAATCATGTGGTTATGCTATTATTGTGTGGTGGAGATTTAAAAAGTACAGGTTCAGAGTGCAGCCTGCCCAGTGTTTCTTCCCATTAAGGGTGAGACCTTGGGCCAGTCATGCATTACTCTGCCTTAGCTTCCCCCACTCCTGCTTGACTCCTATGGGAGAGAAAAGGTGCCTATACCTCCAACGTAGGGCAGGTGTGATGTTGTGAAATAGAGAAGACAGTGTCCGTGGACAGTCAGGAAAAGTAAGTTGTCTACTGCTAGAAAGCTTTGTACAAGAGGCACTGTCCCTCCTAGGGATTATGACAGAGTGTCCACATCCATCGGACCATGGAACAGGGTGAACCCGCACTCAGAACCCTGTGGTGATCGGAGGGAGGTCACACGGCCAGGCGCTTCCCCAGAGTTGGAGCCAGGGCAGTGCCTGCCTCAAGGTCTGTCCACACCTTGATTTGATCAAAGCTGTCCTCACACTGTGGATGTAGTGGATGTTGAGTTGTAACATCTGGCCGGCCTGTCTTCTTGGGACTGTCCAAATAAAAGCTGCCATGCCTCCTCTGGTCTCTCCTGGCACTCCGACATGGTGTCAAAGCAGAAACAGTGTGTCCCCAAAGCCTCATGCACTCACAGGTGGGGCTTGAGGAGGTGGCTAGATCCTGGGTGTGTGGTAAATAAACAGGTTTATCCTAGTTCTGGGTGTGGATAATGGAAGCCACGTATGGGCGGCTCCAGTCCACAGACCTGCAGCCTGGATAGGGCACAAAGAAGGCTGCTTGCTTTCATTGCCTTCTGCCTGCCACACCATGGACAGTTCCTCCTCCGCGGTGCCCTCTGCCCTGCTGCCCTGCTCAGAGTCAGCCCACCGAGGACTGAAACCTCTGAACTGCAGCCTGAAGTAACATTTCCTCCTCTCACTGATGAGTGTTTCCAGTTGCTTGGAAAGTGTGGAAAGCTACTAGCTTTCTAGCTACTGCTAGAAAGCTTTGTACAACAGGCACTGTCCCGCCTAAGGATTATGACAGAGTGTCCCAGCCCATGGGACCATGGAACAGGGTGAACCCACACCCTGGTCACAGCAATGAGAAGAAAGACACCATGAATCTCTCAGAAATCTGACTCAACACAAAACCCTGTCTGCGGTTGGGCACCTGCTGTCTGCAGCCGTCCGCCCAGCAGGCCAGGCCTTCACGGCCCACTCAGGGTACATGGCTCTGCCGTGGTATGTCTCACCCCAAGGTTGTCACTTTCCCTGCTGGTATCGCCTGCTGTTTGTTCACTAGGAACAGAGCCTGCTCACCTCTGCGTTTTGGACAACGCAGGGTGCCTTGCTGCTCTGTGCGCCACCCCGGCCCCGGGCTCCTGTCTCCCACGGAGGAAAAGCCGAGCTCTCGTCATGGCTGTGGGGCCCATGGCCTGTCCCTGCCCCCCTTGGCTGCACCCTGCGCCCCTTCCCCTTTCTCCCACTCAGACCCTGCTGGGTGCTTGAACACCCCACGCGGGGCCCTTCCTGACAGCATTTGCGGGCAGCAGAGCTGTCAGAGGTGGCTGTGGTGTGATGTCCACACTCGCTCCTCCAGCCTCCTCTTCTCGCTGTGCATTCATTTGCAGCAAAAATTTCGATCTCCAACGGGATAGATACAAAATGCCCTGCGCAGTCCTGACCTAATGGACTCCTCTTTGCAAGAGCTAACCTGTGCCTCTGTCTTCTGTTATTAGCTTTAAGTTCATTCCCTCAGTTTGTGCTCATAGACGCTCTGTATCTTCTCCCCTAAAACATCTGTGTTTCTCAGAGGCTTTTAACTGAGAGCTGTGATATCCTAGAACATGCAGGGGGTGGACTGAAGAAGGTATGTGTGTGCACAGGTATGTGTGCACATGTGTGTGTGTGTGTGTGTGTGTGTGTGTGTGTGTGTACAGTATTTCAGAGTGCTCCTTAGCTTTTAAACAGCTACAGAGAGGGTTCTGAATCACTGCTCTGTTCTTTCCCGGGGTGTCTCGCCCAACACCGGCTTCTACCATAAGCTTACCGCAGAAGAGAGCTTGCATGGGTCCCAGTCCTCTGCATTCCTCTTTGAGCTCCCTCTTCAGTGGCGGTGTGTCCAGGGGAACGTTCTGTAACCTCTGGGAAATTGATTTGTGCACCTGCACAACCCGGGTATGACTCGCTTTGCTGGACTGTGCTAATAGAGAAGCTGCTTGAGAGATTCTTGGTGGCATGCAGTGGTCGCTGAATGGGACCATTCTGACGCAGCCCAGCACCTGAGTCCCTAATGACATTCACTTACCTTATAGCAAGCCTCTCCTCCCAGTACTAAGGTAGGTTTTGATCTTGAGGGTTCTGCCTGGCTGGAGTAGTAAGTGCTATGTGGCCCATGTGTCTGGATTAACCAGCCCCGCAGATGTCGGCTGAGCGCCAGCATGTTTATTAACGCAGAACCTCCAGCCAAGCCCAGTGCACCACGAGGCCCGTTGTCCAGCGCAATAGCTAGAAAATTGGAATTGGGCTCTTACGTAGATCTGATCAGCCTGAGACATGTTTAGAAATTGGCTTTCAGTATTTAGCTAGAACTATCAAAGTAGCACACTTTGAAGGATGTTATTAAATGGCAGAAACCAAAGTGTTCAACCCAGACAGTGTAATGGCAATTGGAAGTGCAGAACCAGTTGCCCTGGTGTGGAAAGGCAGTGTTCAGAGCCAAGGGCTCTGCGGCAGGGCCGCACGGTCACGCAGTCACACGCTCATGGCCCTCTGCTCCTCGGGTGGCCATTAACCAATCGCCGATGTGGCCAGGCCTGATCCAGCAAGTAGCCTTGTGTCTCAGAAATACAGTACACACTTAGGGTCCACAGCCTATGTTCTCTGTGTGTGTAAAACGGTGTAGCTCAATTCCATACACTCGGCTCCACAGCCTCTTTGGCTTGCGAAACAGTAAAGATTCCAGCAAACCCCAGGCTAGCTGAGACCGGGCTGGGAGGAGCCCACCGCCGTCTGATTGGGTAATTCTCCTGCCCAGCTCTGCACACCAGTCTGTTCCAGACAGTGGAGAGGGACCACCAAAAGCTAATGTAAATGCTTTAATCTTGGAAAATATATTTTAAGGATTTTGAAATGTTCTCCTAAATAATTAAACATGCCCTGAATTGGAAAAAAGTTGGAAACTATAATTCAAAATCACTGACTTAGATCTTTGACTAAATGAACCTAACATGGAAAAAATTAGTAACTGAATTAATTAAAATCTGCTTAAAAGGGTTCTGCAGTGAATTAGGCATCACATGATAATATATTTTTGTAATCAGGAGTTGACCTGATAAAATTCATGGAAGAATAGAAAACTGTAATGATGAGTTCGTTACAGTAATCTCCCACCCAGAGTGGCTGCTTTGTAAACTTCCCTGTCCCTCCATCTCGCCCCTTCTTCCTGCCCTTTTCTTCCCTCCATTTCTCTCTTGTTTCTCCCTCTTTTTCTCTTTCTCCCTCTTCCCCTTTTTTACTTCCTTCTCTTTTTTTAGATAAATTTAATACTTTCTGAATAAATACATGTAAACAACTTATAACTTAGAAAATGTATAGCCTGTATTTTGTACACTACAATATAAAGATATATCATTTATAATTGGTATAATATATTTTCAGTGTTGCAGCTAGAAGAATCAGTGATACATTTAAATATTTATACTGAAAGATGGAACATTATTTCTAATAGCAAAAAATCTGAGCAAACATCAATAAAACATTGGGCTTTTGGGGTAGGGGTTACTGGGTATAGAATCCAGGGCTTTTGCACTTAGCGACATCCCCAGCCTTTCTTTGTTTTTTGAGACAAAGTCTCGATAAATCACTGAACAACTGGGGGGTGGGGGTGGGGCAGGTCTTAAACTTTTGATTTTGCTGCCTCAGCCTCCCAGGAGGGTGAGACTACAGGTGTGCGCTATAGTGCCCAGCTGCATCCAACAAATTTCAGGGACATAACTCCTAAAGAAGAGCATCTTAGGCTTTATATGTAAAATTTTCAATGATAAAAATACATATGATAAAATTGTTTCTTTCCACGTATGAGCGTTTAGTCATGACACAAAAATATGTTCAAAGGATGTAATGTTTTAATGTGGGAAAACTCATTAAGCTATTGAAATGAGTACATTTTAAAATGCAGTCATTATTCACAAGTAAAAGGCAAGTTAAAATACTTGAGAGTTTTGCAAGCTATAATAATGGCAATTTTTCTACTTTTTTTTTACCCTGAACCTTAACAAAACCATCTCTGTGTTCCTTCTTGTTCTCTCTCTCTCAAATATTAAAATAGATCGAGCAGGTATGAGACTAACTATTTTCCTTTAGAATTGACTGTGGATGAATACTCTTTACCACATAAAACCACAGGGGATTAAATATGTTTCTGAAAAAAACTTCAAATTGAAAGATTCCTATCTAAGTAATATGTTGTGACTGCAGCTAAGGTAAGAATTATAATATCTATCCTGTAGGCAGAACAATGGGTAATGTGAATTATGGATGAGGTTTGCTTCGGTCAAATTCATGGGAGTCCTTGGAAGCAAGAGCAGCCGCCGAGCCTGAGGTGGTCACGGCTAACTGATGCTCACAATCCTAATGCTTTATCTCTTCAGTTGTTCCTCCCTTTAGGAAATCTGTTCCATATTAATTAGTTTTAAAATTTCATGGCCCTTTTCATCTAGCTTCAGACTGAGTGGTTATTGGTACTGACCAGAGAGTCTCCTTGAAATCACCATCCTGTCTTTGTAAGCAAAGAAATTTGAGAAAATCTTTTAGTAGCTGGACATGGAGTTTTAATCAAGCTAGGGAGTGATGTTTCTTGCAGAACTCTTGGCCCTGTGGAGCGGTTGTGTGTGTCACTGGGGGCAGCCTGCACTGCCTGGGCCTAGCTCGATTATCTGAACAAGGGTCCATCGGGCAGAGGGCTGCTTGACACGGTGTGTGTATTCTGTGGTGAATATGACAAGTAGAATCTGCATTTTGAAAATCTAACATGTAATGAAGCTTGTTGCCTCAGTCAGAAATCAGATGACTATTGATTCTGAAAAGACCGTTGGCAGTTTGGGAAGCCTACTCAAGCCAGGAAGAAGGGTCTCTATTGCTCTTCAGTTGCCTGATGGCATGGGGCACCTGTGGAGCCGGAAGGCCTCTTTCCTCATGCTCCCGCTGGTTCGCTTCAAGGAACCCCCTCAGTCCAGCCCAAGCTGGCTGCCGTTTCCTCCACACTCTGACTCCAGGTGTAGGGTCAGCTCTGCCTCCTTCCTGGGAAGGAGCTGCCATGGCAGAGTCTGGGCTGTGGAGGGACAGAAGTCAGTGACAGAAGTCAGTGACCGCAGCCTTGTCCCCTTCTCTGCATGTGTTGCTGATGTCTCTGAGTCACCGCTTTGCTCTGCAGAGACTCTGAGTTATACAGGACTGGGGATTTTATTTGTAGAAACACTTGGTGATTTGCTCATGGGGAGGAGGTCCCTTTAAGTAACTCCATTTTTAAAAACTCAACTTCAGATGTGTGTGTTGAGCACTAATAGTAAATTAGAAGTGTAGGATGTATTTTGGAAAACCAAAAGTCAGCTTTTGTAGTTCATCGTGTCCACTGCCCGAAATTGGAAAGGACAAGTGAGACAGCCCCCAGTGAAGGAGATGCTTGCTTTCTCAGTGGCCTCTCGGGACCTACGGGAGGGGATTGTGAAAGAAGGCTTTCGGTGGTCAGTCGAGGGCAAAGTCCTGGCCACACAGTGTCTTTGGTCACCAGGCATTTCTGACACCGTGCAGCCCTGCCTGCCCTCTTTCTGCCTTCTGTGCCCACCGGACGTGCTATCCATAGTCCACTCACTCCTGTGACCCAGTAGCTGGTTATTCTGCTGGTGACTCAGTGGGCACAGGGTGGAGTCGGGCCCAGGCACCCGCCGAATCTTGAGCAACACTTTTGATTCACTGTGCAGCCTGGGTCTTGGGGCAGAGTCACCAAATGCCCCGTGCTGTTACCTTGTTCTCTGGGAAGCCCCAGAGGATGGATGGAGTGGCAGGCCATTGTCTGTTATTTCCTCCCTTATTCCACACCCACGTGCTAGCAGACCTGGAATTCCTATCACTTTACAGCAGTCCAAGTTCCCTGGTGCTACTTTTTAAATTTTGTCACTCCTGTTTGTTCTGAGATCAACTCCATAGAACAACGTGTATTTGTACTCGATAGTGAAGGAGAAAAATCTGTAAAACCTTTTGTGCAAAACCCTAGCTTACCTGTTAGAAATCCCTTTGGTTGACCTCCTCCCTTTTCCTGCTTAGCTTTGCTTACTTCGTTACAGTGTTACAGAGCATGATCCACAACTTGTGTTACATTTGAGGTCTGTGGCTTGGAATACTTCACTCTCCCAGGTTCAGAAGTTCCTTTGCTTTCAAAGAGTTTGTTGTAGGGCCGGGGAGTTAGCTCAGTGGTTCCGGCGCCTGTCTCGCAAGCGCAAGGACCCGGTTCGATTCCC
>PVIR01009339.1:0-53627 GCA_004026965.1 Petromus typicus | reverse complement strand
AAGAGTTAGATCTAGTTTTAGCCTTTGGCAAGTTAAAGCCCAGTTTTTCCAGCACCATTTGTTAAAGAGGCTATCTTTCCTCCATTGAGGATTTTTGGCTCCTTTGTCAAAGATGAGGTGGCTCAGTGTATCTGGAGTAGTTTCTGGATCTTCTAGTCTACTCCATTGATCCTCGGATCTGTTACTTTGCCAGTACCACACAGTTTTTATCACAGTGGCTTTATAGTATAGTTTCAGGTTTGGAGTTGTGATACCCCCCACTATGTCCCTGTTGCTTAGAATTGCTTTGGCTATTCTAGGTCTTTTGTGGTTCCAGATGAAAGTTTGAATTTTTTTCTCTAGATCTGTGAAATATGCTGTTGGGATTTGAATCGGGATTGCGTTGAATGTGTAGAGTAGTTTGGGGAGTATAGCCATTTTGACAATATTGGTTTTTCCTACCCAGGAGCAAGGTATGTCTTTCCATTTTTTGATATCATCTTCTATCTCCTTTTTCAGAGTGCTATAGTTTTCAGAGTAGAGGTCTTTCACCTCCTTTGTTAGATTAATTCCTAGGTATTTTATTTTTTGGGGTGGTATTGTGAAAGGGACTGACTCTCCAATTTCTATCTCAGTGGGTCTACTGTTTGTGTATACGAAGGCTACTGATTTTTGAAAGTTTAGTCCCATTTATTTTTCTACTGCTCTTCCTTTCTTTAGGTAGACCTGAAATTTGACCTATATCATTTTCTTCCTTTGTCAAATATATTTTAACATCTCTTAGAAGGCAGATCTAATGGTGGTATATTTCTTCAATTTTTGTTTTATGAAAGTATATTTATTTCACTTTTACATAGGTTTTCAAAATAAAGAATTATAGATTGGTGAGATTTTCTTTCTGCAGCACTAATTTTTCTCTCAATGCTATCCACTCTATTGATGAGTTATCAAAGTTATTTTTCATTTCCACATTTCTTATTTCTAGGTGCTATAATTTGGACATGCTTTGACAGTATTTCCTTAAGTGTTCATGTGTGTGAAGTTCGCTGTCTACCGCAGTGATATTAAGAGGTGGTGGAATCTTTCAGAAGTGAAGCCTAAGGAGAGGTTGTTGGATCACTGTGGGCATTGCCTCTGGAGGGGATGAAGGTAGTTCTTGCTGGGACCTCGAGTTAGTTCTTGTGTGAGTGAGTTGTTACGAAAGAGCAAGCTTAACCTTGTGACATTCTCTAGTTTCCTGTCCAGCCATGTGATCTCTCCCTGGTCCATTTCTTTTCTATACTCTCATTCTTCCCTTTCAGGGTATGAATGCTTACCCTGTGTCATCTTACATTGTAAATATATATTTTTTCATTTTATAGGGGCTCACAGCTAAGAGTTTTCCTTGAGTGTCAGGCAACTTGGAGCTGTTGGAACTGTTAAGATTTTAAGTTGGAAGAAATGCATTTTGATTAATAAGATGGACATGAGTCTTTTGGGACAAGGAGTGGAATATTATAGTTTAAATGTAAAATGCCCCTTAAAGTCTCATATGCTCAGAGGTAGGGGTTTTGGAAAGTTACTGAATAATGGTGATGCTGTCCTTATCAGTGGATTAATTCATGGATGATTTCATAGCTGAATGTATTATCATAACGTGGGCACTGGATAAAAGAGGTGAGTCCCTGGAAACGTGACTCAGGAGGTTGTATTCTTGGCTCTGGACCTCTCTTCTCTCTCCGCTTCCTGCCTGCCACTGTGAGCACCTTTCCTTTGCTGTGCGGTTCTGCCATGACATTTCTGTGTTAGAGTTAGCCAACCATCCACTGAACCCCTTTAAACTGTGAGTCAAATAAATCACTTCTCTTTCAAGTTGGAAGTGTCAACTTTGGGAAAATGACTAATATATATATATTTTTAACATACAGAAAAGACAGAGAACACTATAATTACCCAGATGTATTCTTTGCCACATTGTGTTCTTGGTCTTTTTTTTTTTTTTTTTTGAGACAGGGTCTCACTTTTGTAGTTTAGGCTGACCCTGAGCTCAGCCTTGAACTCACAGCAATCCTCTTGCCTCTGCCTCCCAAGTGCTGGGATTACAGGTGTGAGCCACCACACCTGGCATTGTGGTATGTGGTTCTGATTGCTGGTGGGTGTGAGTCTTCATGCCCAGCATTGTTGTATGTGGTTACTGGGGATTGAATATGGGTCCTTGCACTTGCCAGGCAGACACTCGAACCACTGAGCTAAATCCCCGGTCCCTTGGTCTTTAAAAGAGGTACAGTGTAACTCTAGATGAGGCCTCTTTTGTAATTCAATTATTTTCCCTTTCTTCACAGAGATAACCACTATAATTTATTTTAATCTAGATTTTCCTGACAATTTCTGTTATTTTATAGTTTATGTGTATTATTAAACATCACAGAACTTTACTTATACAACCTTCTTTAATTTTTTATTTTCAGTCAGTATTTTCTCTTGGTAATTTACACATATTGAGACACATATACCAGGTTCACTTACTCGAATTTTTTCTATTCTGGTACTATATGATTGTTTATTTATTTATTTATTTATTTATTTTATTTTTAGGTTTTTTTGAGACAGGGTCTCACTTTGTGGTTCAGGCTGGCCCTGAGCTCAGCCTCAAACTCACATCACAATCCTCCTGCCTCTGCCTCCCGAGTGCTGGGATTACAGGTGTGAGCCACCATGCCTGGCACTGTGGTATGTGGTACTGGTTGCTGCTGGGTGTGAGTCTCCACGCCCAGTATGGTATGTGGTTACCGGGGAATCGAACCCGAGCCCTTGCGCTTGCAAGACAGGCGCCGGAACCACTGAGCTAACTCCCCGGCCCTGGTACTATATGATTGTTATAATTTAAATCAAAAATGTCCTTCGAACTTCTGAGTGGAAGGTGATTGGAACCTGGGAGTGTTATACTCAGTGGATTCAAACAGTGATGAGCTTGGTAGATGAGTGTTCTGTGAGGGGTGAGGCCTGGTTGGTCATGAGTTACTGAGGGCACAAACTGGATGTGTATATAGTCTCATCCATGCCTCCGCTCTTTTATGTCTCTTGGCTCTCTAGCTTTAGCACTTTTTGTCCTCCATGCCACTTTGTCACTTTGTCTCTTTCTTGTAGCCAGCTGACCATGGACTAAAACCATGAGCCCAAATATACTCCACTTCCTTTAAGTTGCAAGTGTCAAGTATTTTGTCCTAGCAGTGAGAGAGTAACTAAGAAAATAACTGTACCCAAATTTGTTAACGTCTATTAAAAACTTATGTTAGCTCCATTTTTTTACTTTTTACAAGCAATACTGATATGACTATGCTCATTTGTATATCTTTGTAAAAACATGAGTTTCACATGATAGAGCACATTCAAAAGCAAGGCTGTGTGAGCTCAAATTCCATCTGAACACTTGGCCAGTAGCACAATGATAAACAATCTGTATGTTGAGGACATATAAATGCCTATCAAGCCAGTGAAAATTTAATGCTTAGTTGTTTAGGCAATGAGAAACTCAGCAGAGTATTTTGAGCAAGGAATAAGAAGACCAGATTGACAGTTACATTTATCTGAAAAAATGTAAACAATGAATTGATGTAAGAAGTTGAGAGATGGGTCAGCCATGGCATTCTTCCTGTATTTCTCATCAAACCAGATGTAATTTCAGGGGAAATATTCTAAGTTAAAAAAGTGAGAATTTTCATTTACTGTATATGTACAATCTGGTGCCGATCCACTTTTTCCTCACTTCTCTTGCTCAATTTTCTGTTCTGAGGCTCCAGTTTTTGAATAGTATAATGTTTCTCCATTCTCACATACAATTTTTTTCTTCCTTTTCTCTGATGTGGAAAAATTGAAATAACTGACAAGAATATTCTTCCCAAATAGCTCTTACTAAAGACCTTTATTTTTATCAAAGTTTTATATGCACATAGGAAAAAATTAAGTTGAATGGAAAAGATTATAATGAGAAGGAATAATTGCTAGACCTAGCCCATCCCATCCTCAGGACCACTGTCCAGTGACAACTATTTTAACCTTTTGTAGTTCTTTGAATATCTGACTTAGTAAATATAAATCTGTATATGTATCTATTTCTAGATTTCTTAAATGAAAATATATCTATTTACCATTTTCTATGAAAAATGTAGATTTACTTAATTATTAGCCTTAACTCCCTATCTTACTTCCACTTTTTATTTAATTGTGTTATGTTTGAGATTTTCTATAGGTTGCTTTTGTAACTTGAGAGTGTATATTAAACTATATTTCATGTTCCATCCACCTTTACCATTTATTTCCCTACTATTTACCTTGTGAGATGGAAGTATAAAACATTTGTTTGTATGTCTTCCTTCCGCCTCCCACTCCAGTTTCCAGTTCCATTACACTGTCAAGGGTTCTAGTGTTTTCCACAAGGGTTCTAGTGTTTTCCATTGAATCTATAGGTATACTTGAGTATTTCTTTCTTCATCTAAATTTTGTAAACTATAAATACCAAGAACATTATGACAAAAATATTGCTCACTTTATGATCAATTAGCTGTACTTCCCTATGAGTTGAATGTTACCATCTTTGTGCTCCTTAAAGAGAAATGTACCTATCATTAAAGTAAAATAGTATCATTTCTTAGCTTCAAATAATATAGCAATTTACTTGTTTCTTACCAAATTAGGTAATTAAAAAGCAGATGACATCTTATATTGTAAATGATGTGGAACAACTGAAACTTTTAAATACTAGTAATGAAAATATTAATTAGAAGAACACTTTGAAGAAAATTATAACAATACCAACTGAAAATGAGTATATACATACCTTAAATCCACCTATTCTACTTTTGCATATATTCCTAAAGAAAGTGTGAATATATATACACATCACAAACATGTATGTTGATATATATAGCAATGCTGTTAGAAATAACTAAATATGGAAGTAGCTAAACTATCCCAATAATTCTAGAATTAGTTAATAAACTGTCATGTATTCATATGGTAAACTATTATATAACACTGGAAAATTGTTTCAACACGTATATAGAATATTGAATAAAAGTATGCAAGTATATAAGCATAATATATAAGCAGAGTTTAAGTTTAGAAAGAAATGTTCCATAGAAGATTACAAATCAGGTTGTGATTACCTCAGGGATGCAGATAATGATTGGGGTCATAGGAAGAATTTTTGAGGTACTGATAATGTTCATAAAGATAATGCTTACATGGATATGTTTAGTTAGCAAAAATTCATCAAGGAGTAGTTATTAATTATAGCCTTTCACTGGATATATTTCAATTTCTTGCTTGTTAAAAATCAACCTTAAAATTGTTCTTTTAATGATTACATAAAAATAATTATTTTCTAGTGGACAGAGAAGTCTTTAAACTAAATTATATGGTATATTTACTTCTATGTACTATTTTCTGAACACTATATAAAATTAACTTGTTTTATGATCATAAGAGTTTGCTTATAATTGTTACAAAAATTATGTGGGATAAAATAAAATTTATTTTTAAAAATCTTCTCATCGTGATATAAAAAAATATGAGTTCACAACAAGCTTTTCAGAACTAATCATTTTTGTTCATCATTAGTGGGAGATTGAATTGTACCCCTCAGAAAGATCAAGTCCTGACCCACAATAACTATGAATGGAACCTTATTTTGAAATGCTCTTTGCAGATATAATTAAATAGTAGAAAACCTCAAGAGAAGGTCACTCCAAATTTAGAGTGTGCCCTAAACCCAAATATTCGTTGCATTTATTATGAAACTAAAGGATATTTGAGACTTAGAGACACAAGGAAGAAGGATATGTGAACCCAGAGATAGGAACTAGAGTAATATGTCTGTCAGCCAAAGAATGTCAAAGAGTGCTAAAAAGTAGGCAAGAGGCACGGAATACATTATCATTCAGAATAGTCAGCACAAACCAACCCTTCCAATACCTTGATTTCAGATTTTTGACCTCTAGTATGGTGAAAGAATAAATTTATGTTGCTTAAAGACACCAAGCTATGATAATCTGCTACAACAGGCAAGGGGAACTAATTATCCACCCTTCCTTATATACATATTCAAAGGTGCATGTACAGTAAGGGCCTATTTGATTCTCTTTGGCCCCTTCTTGAATGCTAAGCTTGTAATGACATTATGTTATGAGACTTTGTTTTCATAATACTTAAAGATCTATAGTGATTTGGGAAATGTATGTCCACTTCCTACCTCACTTCTTTCTCATACCGTTTTCAATTAGACTTTCAGACAATAAGGTAGCATCAATGTAGTTGTGTGTCCAAGTAACAGCTATAAGCATTTCAACTTTCCCATCCCATGATACATTTCATCGTTATTTTTTTCTCATTGGGTTTGATAAGGCCAATCAAGAAAATATATCTCTTATTGTAATTTATTTTTTACTTAGAATCCTAATCAGCATAAAAGGAGGTGAAGAACCATTTCTATGTGGAATACGTATTATGCAGTTAAGAGAGAATATGCTTAACATTTAATTAGTTTTTAGTGCTGCAAATCTAGTATTCAAGGTCATAAAAATATTACTTATGAGCACACAAAAATGTCTGCAGTTGTTTTAAAAATATCAAAGTGACAGTTCCTTTTTGAACAATAATGAGTTCTTCTTTGCACAAAATACTAAGTATATCTGTAAATGTTCTTTTGATTAGCAAAAGAAATAAACCTAGCCCTGTCCTAAGACAAATTGGGTGACTGTAAACTTGGTTCCTTTTCATTCCCCTAACATCATCCTTTGCACAAATCGATTTGCTGATAATTCAAGTTATATCAATAAATACATAACAGCTACTGGTTAGTGTTCCACTGCCTTTCTCACCTCAAACAAAAACTTATCATCTCAGTGTTCCATTGCTTTAAAGCAACGTAATGAAGCCATGGCGAATAGACCAACCATTTACTGTTTTCATTTTCACATTCATTGCACTGTAATTATTTTTCTTTTTCCTAACTCCCCCCTCACCACAATCCTTTCTCTACTCAGAAGCCAGACTGACCACACAAATATTTGTTTAAAAATACATTACACTTCCCTATCTAAACTTCAAAGACTTTCCAAGGCATTTACAATAAAATCTAAAACAAGTTACATAATCCAGCTCTTGTCTACACACTTATTTCCTGCTCAGCATTTACCGTTCTTTCTGCCTGTAATGTTCTGCGTAGAGACTTATCTCATTGCTGAATCTTTCATGTTAGTCAAAATTCAACTGAATGTTTATTATCTCCAAGAGGCCTTCAATAAAGATATCTCAGGTGTAGTGGCTAGTTGGTCTATATAACATCACCTACTTTTATTTTCTGTGGGAAATTACTAATTGTTGTTTTTTGGATTTGATGTTTGTCACCATTGCCCTAATTTACGCTGGATTATAAATTTCCCTAAAATAGAAGCTTACTCATAGCTCTGCCTCTTCATCGTGAATTCTCCCTGTCAGTGAGTTAATTCTCAGTAAACTGCTTGTGAAACTAATGCATAAATATAACCAATTTGATAAATAATACTATGAGCATAGGTCCTCACTCAAGATTAGCACCATGCATTCACATTTCTTTAATAAGATATTTTCTCACGTAATTATATATTTTGTTCTGTGACCTCTGCATTATTTATCTATAATAAATAAATTACTTACAGTAAATAAATTATTACTTATAGTAAATTACTATAGTAATTAATATAGTAATTATTATAGTAATATTATAAATTACTTATAGTAAATAAATTATTTATAGTAAAAAAATTACTCCAAACTTAGTGGTTTAGAGCCAATATTTATGATCGTTTGGTTGTTGTGGGTCAGAAATAGGCAATGGCTTAGCTGAATCTCTAATGTGTAGCAAAGATATTGGCCAAGGTAGCAACCCTCTCAAGGCTCTAAAGGAGAAGGATGTATTCAGAAGCTTATTTCCAGTTGTCGAAAGGATTCAGTTTTTCACAAACAGTTGGCTAAAAGTTTTAGCCCTTTGCCATCTGTTGGCAGAGGCTTTTCTCACAGAGCACCTCCTATCAAAGAATTTTGCTTGTTCTGTGTGAGAATGGTAGAAAGAGCAAGCAACGTAAGAATTAGCATCATTTTTGTAGCTTAATCTTGGAAAAGGTACACTTTTACTTTTGTGATATTTTTCATAAGACATTAAGTTCAACCCACACTAAAGGGAAGGATATTACTCTTAAAAACTGGGAGCCGAGGACTAGTGGAAACCATCTTAGACACTATCTACCTCAGCCATTTACAGTGGACCCTCAAGTCACAACCAGCATGATATACGAACAATTTGGGCTAATTAGGTTAATGGAAGATTCATCTGCTTCTTGTTATCTATAATGTATATGCAGGTAAACATCCAGATCTCAGCTGCATTGATTTACAACCAACTTCAGTTACAACCAGCCTTTAGGAACTTTTAGAGTTAGTAAGTCAAGGGTCCACTGTACCTCTATATTTATAAAAGCTGTTTGTTCCCTGTCCTTCACTCATATATCTCCCTAGAATTGTCCCCTTTTGCATGCAGAACCTCTGGTTGCCATGCTCACTTTTGATTATATAGTTCTGTGAAATTATTAACATCTTTGTGTAGAAAGTTTCAGTGTAAAATATACAGAAACTTATGGTAAACATCAGCTCATGTAGACAGCAATTACATGTGAATATCAGAACTGAATGGAACAGCATTGGAACTCTGCATTAGATTCCTCAAAAAACTAGGATTAGAGGTCTCATTTGACCCTGCTACTCCTCTCCTTGGTATATACACAAAAAAATTAAACAGATTCATATTATAGCAACATATGTGCACCCATGTTTATAGCAGCTCAGTTTGTGACAGCTAAAGCTTGGAGACAACCAAAATGTCGATCAACTGGAGACTGGATAAAGAAGATGTGGTTCTTTTATCAAATGGAGTACTGTTCTGCCATAAGAAAATGATAAGATTGAATCACGTGTACTCAAATGGACATACGTTCAGGACATACTGATAAGTGAGATAAACAGGTCACAGATGTGTAAATATTGTATCTTTTCTCTGGTATGAGAAACTTTAAGATGTAAATGAGTTCTAGAATGTACGGTAGATACTATGAAATAGAAAATATTCAAAGGGAGAAGGGGTGTATGGGGCAACTAATGAGGGGAAAAATAATGTGATGGTAATTAGCAAAAAGGAAACAAAGCTTATGTATGTAGGCAGCAGGGTTGTAGGGTGGGTATGAGAATGGGAATAAATGAGAACTAAATTGTGTCATATACTGGTACAAATTCCCAATTTTGAGTGCAATCATGATGTGTATATATAATGTACCAATAAGATTTGAATTTTTAAAAAGAAGAAGAAGACCAGGGCCAGGGATTTAGCTTGGTGGTGGCACATCTGAAGCACAAGTGCAAGGTTCTGAGTTTGATCCCTGGTACCAAAAGAAGAGGGAGAAGAAAAGGATGAAGAAGATGAAGAAGAAAGAAGAGGAGGAGAAGGAGAAGAAGAAGATCAAGTCAAGCCAAAGCATGCACTAGGGGAGGAAATTATAAAGATTAGAGCAGAAATTAATACAGTTGAGACTAACAAGACAATACAAAGAATCAATGAAGCAAAGAGTTGGCTCTTCAAATAATAAAATTGACAAACCTTTAGCCAAACTTATTTTTATTTGAATCTTTATTGATATATTATATATACACATCATGATCACATTCAACATTGAGAATTTGTACCAGAAAATGATATGACTTAATTCTCATTTTTCCCATTCCCCTACAAACCCTACAAATTCCCACATCTATATACACAAGCTTTGTTTCCTTTTTTCAACCATTAAATTTTTTCTTTCCCCTCATTACTTACACCTACACCCCCCTTTCCCTTTGACTATCTTCTATTTCACAATATCCATCATACATTCTAGAATTCATTTACATCTTCAGTTTCGCATACCAGAGAAAATATTCAATATTTACACATCTGTGTAATTATTTACTCGCTTGTGAGTATGTCCATTTGAGTATAAATTATTCAAATCTATCATTCTTTACAGAAGAGTAGTACTCCATTTTAAAGAAAAATCATATCTTCTTTATCCAGTCTCCAGTTGATGAGCATTTAGGTTGTTTCCAAAATTTAGCTATCACAAACTGAGCTGCTTTGAACATGGGTGCAAATATGTTGCTGTGATATGAATCTTTTAATTCTTTCATGTATATCCCTAGCAGGGGAATAACAGGGTCAAATGGGACCTCTACCCATAGTTTTCTGATAAATCGCCACATTGTTCTCCATAGTGGTTGTACCAGTTAGCCAATCTTATTAGAAACAGGAGGGAATTGACTTAAATCCATGCAGTTAGAAATGAAAAAGATGATATTACAAGGAATCCTGAAGAAATCAGGAAGATCATTAATACTTACTTTGATCAAGAATATATAGATTCTAAATAACCCAATATTAGTCGATAAAATTGAAGATATAATTAAAAACCTACCAACAAAGGAAAGCCCAGGTTTTGACAGATTCACTGCTAACTTCTATAAGAAATTTAGAGAAGATCTAATGCCACTTCTCTTCAAATGCTTTAATGGAATTGAAAGGGAAGCAATACTCTCAAACTCATTTTTTAAAGCAAGCATTACTGTGGTAACAAGATTGGAGAAGGATCCAACCAAACAAGGGAGCTAAAGGCCAATCTTCCTAACGAACATAGGTGAAAAATTCCCAATAAGTTACTGGCAAGCGATGCAGCAAATCAAAAGAAGATTATACAGGAAGAAAGTGACAGGAAGAAAAGTGAAAATATAAGGAAAGAATGGAAACAAAGCTTTTATGCATAGGTAAAGGAGTGATCTTGAAGGGGGAATAGGATAACATAAAATAAAATTTATTTTTTAAAAAAGACTAAACACCATGACTAAGTAGGATATATCCCAGGGATGCTGCAGTGGTTCAACATAAAAAATTAATAAATGTAATACAACATATTAACAGTGCCAAGGACAAATACATGACTATCAGATGCAGAAAAAGGATTTGACCAAGTCCAACACACATACATGATAACAAAATAACCTACAGAAAACTGGAATGATCTTTATCTCAATCTGATAAAAAGCCATCTGTGACAAACCAACAGCCAGTATCATACTAATGATAAAAACTGGGCCAGGAATTTAGCTCAGTGGTGCCGTTGCCTGCCTTGGAAGCACAAGGTCATGAGTTCAAACTCTGGTATCTAAAAAAAAAAAAAAAAGAAAGCATTCAGCCTAAAATCAGGAGCAAGACAAGGACTTCCACTATCATCACTCTTATTCAATATACTTCTAGAGATATTAACCAGAGAAAGAGGAAGAAATAAAAGGAATAAGGATAGAAAAGGAAGAAGTTATATTATCATTATTGTGAATGACATAGTACTCTAAATAGAAGATCATAAAAACTCCACCAAAAGACTTCCAGATTCAATTACCAAAATTATGTAGCTGCATACAAAGTCAGCATTTACAAATCAATGGCCTTCCTGTATACAAATAATAAACTCAGTAAGAGAAAAATTAGAAAAACCATACCTTTCACAATAGCATTAAACAATTAAATATTTAGGAATCAATCATAGAAAGCTTTTTACATTGAAAACTACACTACTCTGAAAAATGAGGCTGAAAAAGATATCAGAGGATGGAAAGATCTGTTGTTCTTGGGTAAGATGAACCACTATACAAAAGAATATTCAGCATCACTGTTCATTTGAGCGATTCAATTTAAAACAGCACTGAAACTTCAAACATTCCAGAAAGAATGGCTGTTATCAAGAAATCAACCAGTAACATTCCAGTGGGGCTGTGGGGAAAAGGGAATCCTTCTCCCCTGTTGGTGGGATGTATACTGATACAACCACTGTGGAAATCTGTAGAGGTTCCTCAGCAAGCTAAATCTATAGGTATATTTGACCCAACTATTCTCTTTGTTGGTATTTTCCCAAAAGAATTAAAAGTATCATATCATGGTGATATATGCACACCCCTGTTTAAAAGTGTAAATAAGTGTAAATAAGGATAAAAACATAACAGATATTGGAAAATAGGAAGAAAATGTTTAAATGGGAAGGGAAACTAAGGAAGGGAGAGAGGAAAAGGAAGAAAGTGAAAAAGAAAAAAGATAATAGAAGGAAAAAATGAAAATAAAGTTTTTATAAATAAAGAACAGAAGAAGGACTAAAGGTAGAGGAGTTAAAAGGGACAAAACTATATCATGTGCAGGTACAAATTCAATATGATGAATGTTATTATGTGTATCTGAAAGGTACCAATAAAATTAATTTTTCATTGATTTTATTGAAACATTTTATATACACATTATGATCACAGTCACCATGAACAATTTGTACCAATACATGACTCGACTTAATTCTCAGTTTTCCCCATTCCCCTGCGCCCTGCACCAAATATACAAAAGCTTTGTTTCCTTTTTTTTTTACCATCAAATGTTTTCTTTTCCTTCTTTACTTTCCCCTACCCCTTTTACCTCTTTGAATATTTTCTATTTCACAATATCTATCAGATATTTTAGAACTCATTTACGTCTTCAGTGTCTTATACCAGAGAAAAGATACAGTATTCACACATCTGTGACCTATTATTTCACTGATGAGGATATCCTGAAGGTACATCCCTTTTAGTATAAATGAGTCTTCCTTTCTACTGGAAGGCACTCAGCAAGCAGCATTGTCATATTTTTTGTTACACCCATTGAAGACATTTCCAAAAAACTTCCAGAGCTATTTCAGAATATGGCAAGAATGATGACATAAGTGTGTCATTACGGTACTTGGGAGTGATTAAGTGCAATGTATCTCTTACTGCAATAAATTTTTAAAATGTAAATATTCTTTACATACTTTGATCAAAACTCATATACCATACTACATCAAGGAAGTTTAGCATGCAAACGTTTTTTCCTTTAATAATACAAAAGAGACAAATCATATGAATTCAGTTTTATGACAGAACACTAAGTACAGCAGATCGACAAAATTCAATATTCTCTTCCCTTTTGAAAGTTAGCAGTCTGATAGTCATGTACAATCCTCTATTAATCTTCATCTGCAATGGAAAGCTTTATAATTAGTCCAGACTACTCTTTAATTAATTGTAGAATTTGTTGGATTAACAGTATCTTAGTGCAGTGAGAGTGAACCTTTTAGAGACACGGGCAAAACTGCAACTCAAATTCCAGTTATTAATCACGAAGTGCCAACAGCAGTTAAACCTGAATACTGAGATTTTAGCTAAGAAAGAGCAACTTATGCGTGAACATTGTATGTCTTAAAAGAAAAGCTGGTAATATGCATGCCATAGATTAGCCACCACTGCTTCAGTGGAAAAGACCATCTTTTCTGAGAATGTGCTCACCTCTAGTGATCATTGATAATCCTTTAAAACAGAAAATCACAGAGAATGCAGCTAGATCCCTGGTACTGGGCAGAAGGTGGAGAAGGCAGGTAAAAGCTACTATACAAGGTTTTGTTTACATAGGTCTGTGTTTACACCTACCCATGTACTGATATATATGCCTATATTTCAAAATGCTAACAGTGATTATAATCTGTTTTATTGCGGACAATGTTTTTCCTTTGTACTTTTTTATGTTTCCCAAGTATTCCATAATGAACAAGTACTGCTTTTATAACCTTAAAAATATATTACATTTTCAACGGAAAAGCGATTAGTTGTGTCAAAAAGAGAGATAATTATCTTTATAAAAGAGAGGTATAATGTCACAATACTAGGAAAAGTAGTTTTAGAAGAGGAATTCAGAAAACCGATTTCAGAACTCTAAGAGTAAACAGATACTTAAAAAAAAAAAAAAGCCAAGAGTCAGTTTTGCTGTTTTCAAATGATCTGAACATGGACAGACAGAAGCTGTATGGTGGTTGAGAGAGATAGAAGTCTAAAGGACTTTTAAAGTGAAAAGTTATTCAGGAGTTTATGATGGCCCAAGAAGAGAATCCAATAAAGGCACTGAGGAGGAGATGACTGGCAGAGCAAGGACAGGGCAGGTAGAGGGAAACTGGGTTAAGCCGGAGGCCTGAGTTAACCTTGAGCCCGGAAGGGACATTGAAGACTTCCAGAGAGAAGGAAACAAAGTAAAAACCAATGAATATAGATATGTTTACAGAGGCACTGAGTGAGACCTCCCTGCTGACCTCAATTTTTCCGCTGATGTAGAGCCAAGGTCATCTGTTGAGAATGAAATCAGCAGTTATCTGGAGAAAGAGGGACTTGCAGTAAGTTGGGACGTTTGGAAGAGTAACTGAGGAAAATGAAAATGAAATCTTACACCAGATAAAATGACTGGGACAGTGTCCTCAGTGCCTGACCAAATTTGGTACCTCACATGCATAAGGAATTAGTCTATATCAATATGTTAACATTTCACTAACAGAATAAAGCTACTTTCTGTGGTCAGAAAGTAGGAAACTGATGTTAAACAATTTGTAAGGCATAACAGGATGCCAGATGTGAGTTTCTGAGTGGGGAATCGAAAGAATCGCAAGATCATTAAGTTTATAAAATACTTACAGGGATAATAACATTTCCTAGGATAGGGCCAGGAAAGAAAGACTGGGTGAGTCTTTTCCATACGAGAATGGACAGCCAGGTGACAGGTGAGTTGACAAGAGGAGAAGGAACTGAGAGTGGAATTCAAGTAGTGAATTGGCAAGGAGAAGAAACTTTTCCTAGAAGACGAGGAAATGCCTCGCAGAGACACTGATAATGCACTGAAATGCTGACTCAGCTCTCAGCATCGCCACTCACCGTGGCAGACATGCTCACCACTGCCATGAATCAAAAGGGAAGAAAACTATCAGCTGAGGAGGGGACTAGTGAGAGTTAAATCCCAGAGAGAGGTTCCTCCCAAGTAATTTCAGATGAATGGGACTTTATAAATAATGCTTTGAAGATACCAATAAGATCCACAGACCAATGAGGTTGATAGTAAAAGGAAACAGGAGGAAACCAAAATGGAAAGAAGGGAAGAGAGAATGTCAGTCCAAAATCTACCGAGGAGCACATAATTACAAAGAACGAGCTTCAGATGTCCTAAACACAGAAAGCATAGCTATATGGCCCGAACAGGGGGACTTCGAGGCAGTACAGCCTCACAAAGGTGACAAGAAAGACCAGAAATGCACACACTCAAAAACTAGTCAAGCATGGAGAATGACTACATTTTTCCTCATTTTATTAAAATTCCTGTTATATTCTATTATTGGATTTCCACTTTCTAATAGCTATGCAAGGGTATAAGTTATTTTACAAACCGCAAACGTGTGATCTCGTCATATTTATTCAATATATAATCAAGAAAATGACTTTCACAAAGCCGCATTTAAATGGCTGTTTTAATTTAATTTGTTGTAGTTCCTAATGGAAGAAGATCAGTATTTGTTTATTTGGGGTATTTAACTTAGGAACAAATAGTCAGTCTTAAACAGAAGAAAGAAATTTATTGAGAATTATGACAATCATTTGCTATTTTTATGGCCAATGTCTGAACCCTATTTCTCTATTTGAAGAGTACATATGTTATGCATCAGTTTCTTCAGCCTCTTTGTATCTCTGGCCTCAAAAAGTAACCTAGGACTGGATTCTAAGCTGTGGACACACGAGATTGTCAATTAGAAGCTATGAAGGCAAAGAAGCCAGACAGAGGCACTTCTGGCAGGTAGTGATAGCCAGGGGGTGTAGTGTTCCAAGTCATGTGGGCAAGAAATCAACATTGGATATGTAAACTATGAGATATGTTATATACCAAAACTGCAGTTGTGGCTTCCTGATACTGGTTCTGCAGTGTGATGTTGGCTGCCCCGCCCTGGGTGTGAGTGCTACCCACCCTAAGGGTGGCCAATCTTTCTAGGATTTTAAGTACAGAAAGGCTACTCCAGGTGGCTTGTCATTTGCTGCTTGCTACCAGCTATGACTGTTTTTCCTCTGTGATGCCCCTGTGCTGTGCTACCCTGCCTTGGAGCCAGCCAACTATGAGCTTAAACTTCTACAAATGTGAGCCAAAGAAATCTTTTCTCCTGTAACTCTGGATATCAGTATTTTGTCTCAACGACTAGAAAAGTAACTAAGATTCATAAGAATTAAATATCTCTTTAAAATTCCCTAAGAAATGGGTAACTTTTATTGCCTCTGTGGGAGAAACAGGATGGCTGAAGAATAAAGATAGAGAGAATGTCATTGTAGGCTCTTTACATCAGTTACAGTGTTAAACAAGTGAATGCACTGTTTACCAAAAATGAATTCAAAATGCTTAGCTCTGCTGACAACCACAAGTAGAACTGCACCAAAAAATGTACAAGCAGAAGTTGCAAGTAGAGCACTCAGAATTTTCAGGGACTCCATTTCTGAATAAACTTTTATTGAATATTTTCATTGTGTTTCAAGTTCTTAGTCTAGCAAAGAAATAAGATATTTCTTAGTCATTTCTTGGTATTTTGGGAGGGTCAATGGCATAATAGATGACTTTGGAAAGCTAGAATCTTTTGAGGTGAAAGTGCTTCTGTCACATGGTGTACCACTAGAACACTGTTCTCTTTTTATTCTTCTTTCTGTGCCTAATCAAATTTACCATCCAACCTCAAATTTAAAGACCCAGTCAAAAAGTGAGTATTGGAAATGAACATACACTTCTGTGATGTAGAAATAGAAACAGAGAATAAATATGTGAAAAAATGTTGAACATAACTGGTTATTCATGAGATACAAATTAAAACAATGCTAAGATTATATCTTATCCCAGGAAAAATGGTTACTACCAAGAACTCCAGCAATAACCAATACTGATGGGCCTGTGGGAAAAAAGGAACCCTCCTCCATTGTTGGGGGGAGTATACACTGGTGCTTCCACTGTGGAGATCAGTGTAGAGATTCCTCAAAAAACTAGGATTAGAGGTTTCTTTGACCCAGATATTACCCTTCCTGGCATCTTTCCCAAAAAATTAAAAGCATCATTCCATAGCAACACATGAATACCCATACTTATAACAGCACAGTTTTTAATATCTAAATCTTGGAAACAACCCAAATGTCCATTAACCAGTGATTGGTTAAAGAAGATGTGTTTTTGTTTTTTGTTTATAAAATAGAATACTACTCAGCCATAAAGAAAGTCATTTATAACTAAATGGATGCAGTTTGAAACCATACTCTTAAGTGAAATACATAGGACACATGTGTAAATACCTAATTGTTTCTCTATTGTAAAAAAAAAACAAAGTATAAATGAGGACTGAGATGTATGATAGACATTGTGAAATAGGAAGAAAATGTTGAAAGGTGAAGGGGACCTGAGGGGATGAGGGGAAAGGGAAAAAGGCAAAGAAAAACTGAGAAAATAGGGGGGATATAGCTCAGTGGTTCTGGCACCTGTCTTGCAAGTGCAAGGACCCAAATTCAATTTCCCGGTAACCACATACAATACTGGGTGTGGAGACACACACCCAGCAGCAATCAGTAACACAAACCACAGTTCCGGGCGTGGTGGCTCATGCCTGTAATCCCAGCACTCCGGAGGCAGAGGCAGGAGGATTGCTGTGATGTGAGTTGGAGGCTGAGCTCAGGGCCAGCCTGAACCACAAAGCGAGACCCTGTCTCAAAAAAAAAAAAAAAAAAAAAAAAAAAAAAAAAAAAAAAAAAAAAAAAAAAAAAAAAAAAAAAAAAACCTGAGAAAATAAGGAAATAATGGAAACAAAGCTTTTGCAAATGAAGCGGGGTGAAGGGCTGGAAGGAAGGGAAAGGGAGTGGGGAAATAAAAATAAGAACCAAGCTATATCATAGAAAGGTACAAATTCCCTGAAATGAATTGATCATATTGTACATCTAGATTGTACCAATAAACTCAATGAATAAAAAAAGAAATAATAAATTCACCAACCAATTTTCTGTTTACTCCTTCCTTGTACCAGACCTTCCTAACACCGGTTATCCACAATATGAAAAGTCTCCACAGCTTTCAAGGTACTCAGCCCTAGGCTTCAAATTTTATGTGTGGAGCCAAATTATGAAATATCTAGAGACTGATTATGAGAGCCTTAATTTGTTGATAACAGGAAAAAAATTAAGCATTATGTGAAGTATAGGAAACCTTCCCTTAGGAAAAGAACTTTTCAACATAATTCCAAATGTAATAAGTTAGTGATCTAATGAAAACAAAGAATCCTGTCCCTTATTTAGAAGGACTCTTGCCTTCATTTTCTTCTGACATTAGGTCCCCAGCCCTGTCACCGATGCAGAGTCCATCTCTTGATGATGTGCTCTATTTTAGAATTCAAGAAACAGCTTCATAAAGGTCATATGTATCATTTTGATTTTTCAAGTCAGCTGTGGGTAAGCCATTATACGTACAAGCAAACAACTGCTACATTTTTCAAATTAATCATCCTACTGAGCATTTGGCCATTAACTAGTGTGCAGAGAAATTTTTGTCCCAATCGCTTCAGATCTCAGTACACAAAGAGAATTTTCCCACCTGTTTACTGGCAAAATTTTTTTTCCATTCAAAAATCCTGTGAATTGTGATTTACATAATTGAGTACACACACACATAAATACATACTTGAAGAATAATATACACATTAGTAAACTTTGCATCAAGATATTTTTAAATGATGCTGAACTGGAGGATGAAATGTTTTAAGGACATCAAAAGTAGTTGCAAGCCTATTTGAATTGATGAAGATTTCTGTGGAAAATATCTGTCAAAATGGAATAGTCATACTGGCAGTATTTAAAAACTGGCAGAAGTTTAAAAACTACTATACATTACTGTTCTGCCGGTTGCATTGACTTTTAGTATGCCCCAAAGGCATTGCTGGAAATTTAATATTTCTATTTTGTCAGAAATTTGTGTCTTTCAGTTTTGCACTTCACAGGACTCACATTTTTCTTTCAATATGTGATTTGAAAGATTTATTTATTCTGTTTAGGATCTTTTTCAGGTATAAAGTACATACTCTGAAGTATACAGGTGTCAAATTTACAACTAAGAACAGGCATGCGCATACACACACACTCACATACACACGCTCACTTGAAAACACTCACGCACACCAGGAAATCCAACCCTCATATCAAGAAATAACACGTTTCAAGCACTTCAGAATGATGCACACATTTTCTCTGATAAACGTAAGAATGCAATTGCCAGGTCATAGGAACAGCATTATATTTAGCTCTAATGGATATTACCAGGCATTTTGTCCAACATTGTGTTAATTTCACTCTTTTCAGCAGTGTATGACAGTTCAAGTTGTTTCATATCCTCAACACTGAATATTGTTAGTATCTGTAATTTTAGGTAAACTTTTAATAATATCTCATTTAGGTTTAAATTTACATTTCTCAGGGGAGTAATAGTGCTAAAAGTTTTTGTGTGTACTTCTTTCTCATTTGCATCTCTCCTTTTTGTAAAGTAATTAAATAGGGTGACCATTTTTTTTTCTTTTTTTTTTATTATCTTTATTGGTACATTAAATATACACATCATGATTGCACTCCATAATGGGGATTTGTACCAGTATAAGACACAACTTAATTCTCATTTTTTCCCATAGCCCCACCCACCCTACCACCCCCCCATATATATAAAATTTGTTTCCTTACTTTTTTGTTACAATCTCAACAATGAGGGTGACCATTTTTTAACTCCTTGCATTCCTCATATGTTTAGTTACATTCATGATACAGTAGGCTTTTCTCAAAGTCATAGAAGTTAACCAGAAATGAAAATAACTTGCAATACACTCATTTTATGACAAAAATGTTGAATTATATCAATTTCTTTTACAACAGATCAGTATATGTATATGAGAAAGAACATCAGAATATATGTACCACCTAAAAGTAATTTGTAACTTGCCTTATCAGTGATTTGTTCCTTTAGCTAACTCTTTTTGGCCATTGTAAAAGTGAGCTGTATTCCTCACAAGGCTGTGCTTCTTGGATTTTAATTATAGTATCCAATGTCAAGGACATGGGGTCTTAAACTGGCAATTCACTATTATTCCTGCTGTTAGGAGGAAATGCTAGTACATGACTTTGTTGATGGTATATCCTTGCCTCACCAGAGGCACACAAGAGCAAATGCACATCACTTGCCAAGTAAACCTTACAAAACTGACTCATAGCTACATTTCAAAGCAATGACAATGGTAAAAACAACATGAAAGACGTCTAATTGTGTGAAGTCCCTTTGTCTACGTAACTTCGACCATTACTGATAAGAACCTACAAGAAGAGTGAAATGGGTATATTATTTACAATGTGAAACTGAAAGCACAATGTGAAACAGGCTTAAATGGTTTTGCATAAAACATGTTTCTTCATTTATTAGAACTGATGCATGTCAGTAATAAGGTATTGATCTCACAGTGAACCATTTTCCTTTGCCATCTCAATTCTCTGCAGAAACAATAGTGAATGTCTTCTCTGTACTCTCTCCTCCAGTAGTAACAGAACCAAATCAATGGACAATTGATCCATGTATTTTCTTGGGTTCAATCCAAGCATTTCAAAATGAGCACTAGATTGAATATTCTTTGGTGGCTTGTGACATCAATTGAACAACTTGAGTGAATTACAGCTGCATGTCCCCTCTAGGGCCATCTATTATCCAATATGTCTTATTTAATTTTCAGTTTCAGGCAGGCAAATTGACCATGTATACTTGCTTATGTCAGTAGCTAATTTTAGATCACTACGTAATTGGAAATGGCATGCTCCCTTAGCTTGTCATGTAAAAATTCACATTTTCTGATTAATGTGATTCATTTATATTAAATTTGACTTGACAGAATGACAGTGTGTGATACAGGAGGCCAGTATGGCAGAATTTCTCTCTCTCTCTCTCCCATGCAGTCACGCACTTTATAAATGATCCAGTCAAGGCATCAGCCTTCAATGGTTTCAGTTTTACTATGACAAATTTGAGACTCACTCCTATTCTAACACTGGGATGTTTGGTGTTCTCCCACAAGCACAACAATGCTTATCAGAAAAGTGACAGTTTTATCCATAGTTCTACATTTGCATTTACTGATGGCGAATGGACAAAATGTTATAAGAAGTTTGCACTTTTATTACTTTTTAGTACATCAGTGTGTCTAAACTGCTTCCTGTTGAATACAATTTGGAAATTAAGTTTTACATGAAATTTAAAGACCTTGGTAGCAACTATGAATCAGATGTGTAGGAAGTGATATTCAAAAACCAGTCTGGAAAAAAGTAGCAAAATGAGAACTGCAGCTAAAACTTCAAGGACACATTGAAAAGAAAAAACACAATAGGGTGGGAATTCTTGTTATGAAAAGAAGTCAACTTTACTTAAAATTATGAAGATTGTATAACTTATGCCCATGTATTATCATTTTTACTTCAGTACTTGAATTACTAATTCTCTAAAGAATTAAAGGTTTTCTTTCTATTTTTCTTTTATCTGGGTGGGAAAGAAGCATGTGTAGCACTGCTCAGATTTTTCTGTTAAAGTATCTGTAGGCCCCAGGCTGAGGATCTCATCCTGTAATAGAGCACTATTAGCTCAGTGTGCATGACACCCTGGTCTCCACATGCCTTGTATCTGTCTTCTCTCCATGGCCAGATTTATTAACAGGCACTCTGCCCTTTCTCAAAGTGATTTTGTGAAGATATTATACTGTTTACCTATGGAATATGCTTTGACAAAGTAAATCAATGACCCACAATTCTTCTTTGATAAAGCTACCTGTAGCATCTCTGATTGTTAAACAATTATAAGTCTTCTTTTGTTGTCTTTTCTTCCTTCCTGAATCACTCAATATTATTGTCTCCAAGGCTGCAGGTCACTCCTTTTCTCACTGTACATATTGTTTCTGGATTACTTTATTTTCAGCTCGAATTCACCTATCATCCATATGCCACCCCACTTCCTCATTTAATCTCTGGCCAAGACTTCTTGTAAAAGTAATGCATCTGTTTCTAACTTTATATTTATGTTTATACTTATACATTCCACCTCCTAACTGGGTAGAGTATAGCACTATTAATTCAGTATATTTCCAAGTGAGCTAATTATTTCTGTCAACTTGTTATGTGGTCTACTGTAGCAGATAGCTTCACTCAGATTCATAAAGAAAAAACAGCTGAGAATAATCCTGGAATCCATGTGTTGCTTTTCTCTTAGTATCTAATTAATTGCCCTTATCTTCCTCTCCAACCATTCTTTTTCACTCCCATTGTCCATTCATTGACTTTTATCAGTGTCCTAACTAGTCTCCCTATATTCACTTGTTTCCTGTTCACCTATCCCTTCCTCTGATATAGATATGGTACAGTATATTTAGTGTCTTGCAGGCTTCCAGCATGAGACAGGCCACAAATGGACATTGAAGGGAACGAAATGAAAGGATTCTTTACAGAATATGCAGAGGGTTAAAGGAGCTCATAAATGATGGAATCTACAATCTGTTGCCACCACTAGTCTTACTAGAGCTAGGAGAAACTTGGGACTAAGGAAGAGTGGTAGCCTGATAGGCACGTTATAAATTTTATCACATAGGAGTCTACCTGTTGGTAAAAACTCTCTCCTTCTCTCCATCTCTCCCTTCCTCTATAGTATGATTCTTTCTCCATTCCATCCTTCCTCAGCAGCACCTGACCACTGACGAGTCAAGATTTAGCTAAGCAACCATCACCTCTTCTGCATTTCCTTATCTGTACTGCTCTCCTCTAAGAGCATCCTTCTGTTACAATTTGCATACATTTAATACTTACATTAATGTGATTTTCCATTCTTGAAATACAATTTCTTTAAAACAGGAGCAGGGTCATATTGACTTTAAATCCCCAATTTCTAATATAGTGTCTGACCCTGAGTAGTTATTTGTCAAATGTGAACATATATTTCCAGTCATTCTGAAGTACAAATCCAGGTAGTCTTGCATATGTCAGAATATTCTACCTTGAAAATATTTATCAAAAGACCCACCGAGGGCCGGGGAGTTAGCTCAGTGGTTCCGGCGCCTGTCTTGCAAGCGCAAGGACCCGGGTTCGATTCCCCGGTGACCACATAACAATACTGGGTGTGGAGACCCACAGTCAGCAGCAACCAGTACCACATACCACAGTGCCAGGTGTGGTGGCTCACGCCTGTAATCCCAGCACTCGGGAGGCAGAGGCAGGAGGATTGTGATGTGAGTTTGAGGCTGAGCTCAGGGCCAGCCTGAACCACAAAGTGAGACCCTATCTCCAAAAACCTAAAAAAAAAAAAAAAAAAAAAAAAAAAAAAAAAAAAAAAAAAAAAAAAAAAAGACCCACCGAAAAAGGAGAATCCTTGTTATGGGATGAATTGTGACTTCTTTATCCAGATTCATATATTGAGGTCTTAAATCTCAGTACATCACTATGTTGCTGATTTGAAGACAGGATCTCTTAAAATGTATGTTAAAGTTAAACTGTTAGGGCCCATAACTCCAAATGACTGGTCTCCTTATAAGAAGAGGAGATTAGGACATAGACATATATACAGAAGAAAGATAATAGGAAAACACAGAGGGTGACCACCTACAAGCTAAAGAAAAGCCTCAGCAGAAACCAGCCCTACTGATCCCTTGATTTTGTACTTGTAGCCCTCCAATCTATACAAAAAGAAATCCTGATTTTTAGCATTTTGTTTTGACACTAGTAGAAAATTCAGTGAGTCCTGCGAGAAAGAATTAGAGAAAAACCTGTGTACTTAGAGTAAGGAGAATGAGGTGTATCTCAAGCTCACGTGTGGTCTTCATTATCAACCTTGAAACCCTCAAATAAAAACGTTTACTTTACAAGAAATACAAAACTCCAAAGCACAGAAAGTCACAGCTAGTAAGTGCTGGCAATGAACATAAGTCTTCTTCTGACATTCATTAAAAATTAAAACCCTAAGTAATATTCCAATTATTTTCTGGACTTTACTATTAAAATTATGACAAGTGCAAGTACTACAAGGGAACATACTACTCTCTAATGTGGCTGCTTCTCTTACACATCTGAAAGAGTTTCATTAACTTGATATATATCTAGGTGTTGCTTTAAGTATTGCTCATAATCATGCATTTCCAAGAAGCCACATGATCACTGCGTTCTTTATTTTCATCACACAACAATTGATGCATTGATTGACAGTTCATGGTTAGTTAAATGATTTCAGCTTCTTGATGCACAACAAAAGAAAATCATTTATGATGAATACCAACATGTACTATATTGTATCGTTAAATGTTGTCACTCTGGAAATTTTGTTTTTCATATTTCATATTTATTACCAAATTTCAGTAGTCACTCCAATTACAGTCTGTGGTGATGTAAACTAAGTGCTGACTACTCACTCCGAGACTGGAAAATACAATCACACATCTTCTTTGTATAATGTGCAAGTGATTGCCTAGCATTATATCTTATAAATACAAACTCAAAATGCATTTATATGATTTAAATTATTACTGAAAAATTAAGAATAGAATAGTTTTAGCAGTTTATGTTATCAGTGAGGGTACTTACTTAATTCATTTATTTTTAAGCATGGCTTTTACAAAATGTAGATTCATTTGCTAGTAATTAACTATACTGAAGAGACTCATATGTAGCAAAGATTCCAGAGCTTGGGGGTGGGGGGTTAGTTCAGTGGTTCCCGCGCCTGTCTTGCAAGTGCAAGGACCCGGGTTCGATCCCCGGTAACCACATACCATACTGGGCATGGAGACTCACCCCAGCAGCACCCAGTACCACATACCACAGTGCGGGCGTGGTGGCTCACGCCTGTCATCCCAGCACTCGGGAGGCAGAGGCAGGAGGATTGCTGTGATGTGAGTTGGAGGCTGAGCTCAGGGCCAGCCTGAACCACAAAGTGAGACCCTGTCTCAAAAAACCTTAAAATAAAAAAAAGGAAGATTCTAGAGCTTAGAGCCCATCCTTTCTTCACTATTGCCTTTTCATCACTATAGCCCAATATTTGGTGTGTCAGCCTGAGACTCCTGCAGTAATCTCATGTCTTCATCCAGCCTTTTGCCTTGGCTGTCACTGAGGAAAATAATTTTTCTTATGCACTGCATCAATTATTCCACTTTCCTAACAAATGTCTTAACATATAGAGACTAAGTACTTCCTCTTTAATACCAGTTTTCCATCATCATAATAATTACACTAATGTTTACAAGTTCATATGTTCACACCTAATTCTCAACAAACTTAATTTCACAGACGGGAAAACATGGAATTCAAAGTGGGTGATGACAGGCAAAAGATCACAGACGACCCATATTTGACATTCTGCATGTAACTTCAGGTTGTTTGATTTTAAGCACTGTTGTGTATTCTTTTCAGTTGAAAGATTTCTATAGCATGTCATGCGACTTCCAACACAAACACAGTGTCATCATGATTTATAAATGTTCCACAGTTCTACTGAACTGTATTGTGTGATGCCAGAAGGCAAGTATCATGTTTAATGTTTTCAGTATGCCTTGGCCCAGTCATAAGCCCACTGTAAATGAGAATAAAAATTTGCCTATTGAACTGTTATTTTTGCTTTAAGCAACCCATTTTATCTTGGTGTTTTCTCAGTAAAAATTTAAAAAAGATTTGTTCAAACTCTGTGAGTCAACTTCAGCCATCAGTCATTCTATATTTTTAGTTTTGTAGAATGCAACACTTATTTTTACTGAGTTCATTTTTTCATTGAATTAAACACAGTATTTGAAATGTCATGGGATATTTTAAATAGTCTGAGTTAATAATTTGAAAATGCTGATGTTAAGCATTGTTATGACCAAACAATAGTCTAGTAAAGTAAAATAAAAACTTATTTTTAAACATGCATAAAAAGTTACAACATGCATAAGTTCTAGAGATCTAGCACGTAATATGGTGACTAGAGTTAGTAAGACTGTATTATTTATTTGAAATTTTTGAAATAAGCAGAAGTGTCATTATTTATTATTAACACAAATACTCAGGGAAAAGTAACTAAGTGTCATAAGAGATGTATTAATTAATTGGTTGCTGTAATTATGTCCCAATGCATATGTATATTGAGTCATCATGTTGTACACATTGAATATAGATAATTTTTATTTTGCAGTTTAAGCCTGGACAAAGAAACAGCCCACTTAGGCACAGGATGAGGCTCTTTCAATTGTGATGTCAAGAGACACTGTCTGAACAACATAGTGAGAGGGAGGCAGCTCCATATTAAGAAGAATGTGCTGGTTTCTCCTGTGCCAGGAGCCAAGTCACTTGCCCAAGTCCACTGCCTCTCTTTTTGTTCCCTTAAAAGCTGGATGTCCAAGCATTTCCTACAACTAAGTTAATGTAAATAATTTCATTTGCATTTTTGTAAAGTGATTTCAATATGTCTTTTCTCTTACAATATCTTTTTACTGAATTAGTAGAGGTCTCAAGGATATAAAAGAAAAAAGCTGAGAGCATATGTGTGTGTGCAGATATGTGTGTGAATAGAGAAAATATGAATACATATACAAAGAGAATTATGAGAACATACAGAGTATGTGGATACATGTGTCTACATTCATAGATTCTTGTTTATATTTACATATGCTTACAAATAGATAGGGTCATTATATTGATCTCTACAGATGCTTAAGAGTTAAAACATAGGGAAAAAATCCTCCTGGTGTCCGCTTAGATAGAAAGTGAGTACTCTGTTTATATCTTTATTTCTGTGTCACCCTTTTCTCAACTTTCCTACACATTAACAACTCTGGCACAGGCATTTTCTGAGATTGATGGATGACTGGCTAAAAGCTTTCATGGTCCAAGGCAAGGGAGAGGTCCATTAACTTCACGTGGTCAATAACTTCACTGGGTAATGCTCTCTTCTGAGATTTTATTACTAATAAAACTCATGTTTTAATGTTCAGAAAAATTAAACATCGTTGAAAGTTATGCATTCTTAAAACTGTATCTGTCCTTGCCCTTTTGTTGTACCTTCATTCTTCAAATACTTTGCTGTGTTCTTTTTATGCATGTCTTTCAAACTTCCATTATGTTTGCTCTTTGCATATTAAGAGCCCCACAATTAAAAACCAATATTGATTTTCAAGGGACAATTCTGTCAATGGTAAGCCAGGTGTGGTGGCGCACATATACAATCCCAGCACTTTAGAGACTGAGTCAGCAGGATATCTGTGAATCTGAGGGCAGTCTGGGATACACAGTGAATTTAAGGCCAACCTGAACCACAGAGCAAAACTCTGTCTCAAAAAAAAAAAATTCTTTTAACTACAGAAATTCAATATAATATTCTGAAATTGAGTAGCTATAAATAATAGCTTTAGAGGATCTGTATATTTATACCTTAGGGGTCTACTAGGGTGCCAGCCGAAAAACAGAAAAAGAGAAACCAACTTACCACCATTGGGAAAATAAGTGTTTCATTGCTGTGTTGTTTAATGACTTGACTGCGTCAGATCAAATACAAGGCCATCTTTCCTCCTGACCCTTTTTAATCTAGAAAACTTTTTTAATATGAAGATTATTACTGGCTTTTTAGTTTAAGTTGTTAACTAACCTGAAATCATGAATTCTTTTCATGGCTTTTAACTTTTATATTTCTTCAGATCACAAAATTTTAGAGGGCCCTTTGTATTTTCTGAAAGGTGCTGCTATTGACTTTTATTTTTAATTAAAGGAGAGTTGAGGATGTTAAATGGTAATCATGAGAAAGTTTATTTAAATATTTTATTGAGATAAATCACCAGTAATTGACAGCATGGGAGCTTGAACTCTCAGCCAGATGAAATAAAAACACAGAAAGGAATGGGCTGGGGATAAGAAATATTTTGAGTGCACCCTCTTTAGCCAAGTGGCTGCTGGGAAATTATTTAACCTATTTGTGCATCAACTGTATTTCACCTCATTAAAATAATAGTAGCAATGACATTTACCCTGCCTAGCTTCCAGTGTTGTAGTGAGAGGCAAAGAAGACAGTATAGGTGAGAGTGATTCCTAAAATTGAAAGCTCCAAACAAAAGTCACTATTGAGATCATGTAGCAAATGGGCATGTATTTACTTACATTTCAGCTTTATTACACTTCCTTGGGTATAAAATATCTTTCTGTAAATTACTCCAACAATCATTGGCAACTTATAAAGCAAAATTCAAGGTTAAGAAAATACATTCATGGGTTATTCATGTGCATGTTAGTGAGTTAAAATGATGCTCATTATACCCCTATGGTTGTAAAACGAGAGGAAGCCATGTTAGATAATTATGTTAATGGATGCAGGCTTAAGGATATTGAAGATTATTTCTTATATAGAATTTACACAATCATCTATTTCCTATTTGCCATTATGTTCCTGTTACTAATCAGTCAAGCAGAAAGCACAGAATTCAACTACAGAAAACAAATGACCACGTATATTTAAATACCAATGTGCCTGAATTCTTCATTTTTTGATAAGAAAAACTATGTTGCCTGTTGTTGAATCACACTGTAAATATTTTCAAACACAGTTGATTTACTTTTCTATATGGAGCTATATATTACATGCATACATAAAGTAACCATTCAGTCAAATCAAATACTTCCTGTAACATCACCCTTATAATCTGAGACTCAGCCACACTTCCAACTGTACTGGTTAGTGGGGATCAAACTCAGGACCTTGAGTTTGCAATGCAGGTGCCAGAACCACCGAGCTAAATCTCTGGCATAATCTTCCTGGTTTTTGATCCCAATGCTATGTCTTACTAGGTTGGTAATTTTATGCAAGTTGTTTAACCTTTCAGTGCCTCAGTTTCCTCAGCATTTGCTTCACAGTGCTCCTCCACTAATGTTAAGATAAATGCACGTAAAAAACTTCAAAAAAATTGCAACAAGGACTCTTTATTAAGTTCTTTCTTAATTGACATCTTTATTGGTGCATTACATATACATATCATGATTGCACTCCACAATGAGAATTTGTACCAGTATATAACACAACTTCATTCTCATTTTTTCCCATAGCCCTACCCACCCTACCACCCCCCATATACATAAACTTTGTTTCCTTTCTTTTTTGTTATAATCTCATTATTTTTTCTATTTCATAATATATATCATACAATTCTAGAACTCATTTACATCTTTATTTTCTCATACCAAAGAAAAGATGTGATATTTACATGTCTGTGACCTATTTATTTCACTTATGAGGATATCATCAAGGTATATCTATTTAAGTATAAATGATTCAAACTTATCATTTTTATGGCAGAGTAATACTCCATTCTGTAGAAGAACCACAGCTTTTTTATCCAGTCTCCAGTTGATGGACAGTTGGGTTGTTTCCAAGATTTAGCAATCACAAACTGAGCTGGTATAAATATGGGTGCACATATGTCACTGTGACATGAGTCATTTAATTCTTTTGTGTATATACCTAGCAGAGCGATGGCTGGGTCAAACGGGACCTCCAATCCTAGCTTTTTGAGGAATCTCCAAACCCTAAAGAGGGCAGGGGATTTAACTCAGTTGTTCCAGCACCTGCCTTGCAAGCATAAGGGCCTAGGTTCGATCCTGAGTAACCACATACCACAGTGCCAGGTGTGGTGACCCACGCTCACCAGCAATCAGTACCACACACCACGATGCTAGAATGGTGGCTCACACCTGTAATCCCAGCACTCTGGAGGCAGAGGCAGGAGGACTGCTGAGTTCGAGGCTGAGTTCAGGACCAGCCTGAACTACCAAAAACACCTAAAGATTCTTCATTATCATAAATATTTGCTGCTGCATATATTTTAAAGCATATTTCAGTAAAGTTACAAGCTCTTTCCTTTTCTCTTCCTGCCCTATACCCTCTCTTCTTTCTTAATTTTAATTTTTTCTGTTAGTTATAATCTCAGAATGATGAGAAAGGGGAGTCACCTTCAGAGTTCTTAGCCATGTTGTGTTTGTCCAATATAAGACACCCACATAGAAAACTTCAGTGGCTTTAATCTCAAATCTGATTTTCAACAAAACAACTCTTCAACTAAAATTAATTTGTCCCTTATAACTACACAAATGATCATTGTTATTTAAGCATTTCAGTATTATCAGTCTCAACAAATATTGAACCTTATATGTATTCTCATAGAGATGTTAAGTATCAGAAATAAAGCAAAGGATTTCAGAATAAAGTTTAAATATAGCTCATGCACATATAAAACTTGCATTGAGATGAGGAACAGTAAAATCTAAGTCTACCAAACAAGGAGTCTTTATTAAGTTTCTAAACCATCTGTGGGTTGTTAGTTCCCATATATATTTGCTGCTGCATATATTTTAATAAGTATTTCAGTTGAGTAATAAAATTACAAATCTAGATCTTTCTTAAGTATCCAAGTTCAATTATAAGTCTTACACTGCTTACAGAAATTAGGCTTTAAGTCTAAAACTAAAATAATCGTATATACTTATTATTTGATTAACATTGGTTAATTTGCATTTGGACAATTAAATTCCTTTATACAACCTCACATTTATTTAATTAAATTCCCATAAGAATTTTAAAAAATTAGTGTTCTTCAAAAAAAACCAGAACAGTACTAAAAACTTAACAAAGTGTTCCTGTGTAAGCTATGCCTGTGAATCTAATAAAGCAGAAATATTAATGTAATAAATCAGGACCACTTACACATTCAAAAACTGTTATAAACTCATTTGGATTCTTTGATAACTTTTAAGCCAGAGACATAGCCAATCTAAAGTTAATTAACCACTTCAAATTAAAATTGATCCAAATGCCAGATTCTCGAACACATGGGATTCTCTTACAAACTGACGTCTTTAAATGAAAACATCAGAAAAAACCCATTGAACTGACCAAAAGTAATCTTAATTTGATACAAAATAATATGATTTTGATTTAATTACTTTTCTGTCTTTAAACTACAAAGACCCAACTGAAAAATCTATGATTTGGCACCGTAATTTCAGCTTGTGGTAAAGAAAATCAAGGCCAAGATATAGGAGCTCTCTCTAGTCTTGAATGTCCCCATCTTTTTGGTAAGTACATGATCCTGCAATATAATTTGACACCATATTGTTTTAAGAATATTTCCTGGCTGGTTTTTATCAGTCAACATCATTCTATCATAATTTTATATATAAAACTATAGAACATATAAAAAGAGTTATAGTATAATATCTAATAGTTACACTATACCAAATAAACTGCCCAGACAATAGAAAACTATTTCCATCTTATCTTGAGAATTTCTATGAGAAAATACATGGTAGTATTAAAAGAAGAGATTGTTTTAGCTCATATTCATGTTTCATATTAGCAATGCACAATTGCTTATTAGAAAATCTTAAGCCAAATAAGATATCAAAATCTAATATTTTAAGTTAAACTGATCATTTTTTCAGCGTGAGTGAGAAAATTGATTAAAAAGGAAAACAGGGATCTGAATGCAACTGATGCTTGGGAGAACCTCACTTAGAGCTTTCCAAGCCTTATCCACAATAGCCAAGATGTCTATCGTAGATGCGTGAATTAACAAAATACAGTTCCATACTATTCAGCCTTAAAAAAAAGAAGGAAATTCTGCCCTGTGTGACAACATGGATACACCTTGAAGAAATTTTGCTAAATGCAATAGACCAGTCCCAAAAGGACAAATACTACATAGTTACATTTGTATGAAGTGGGTTTTTTTTGTTATTGTTGCTTGTTTGTCTGTTTTGTTTTGTTTTGTTTTATTTTGTTTTGTTTTTGAGTCAAATGGTGCTTTCTACTGAACTGGAGGGAGCAAAAATGGAGAGTTTATCAACGGGCCCATAGTTTCACTCAAGCAAGATGAGTAAGCCCTAGAGATCTGCTGCACAATAGCGTGCTTGCAGTCAACAGTATTGTACTTAATTTTTTTTTCAGACAGGGTCTCACTTTGTAGTTCAGGCTGGCCCTGAACTACATATAGGCCAGGCCAGCTTTGAACTCACAGCAGTCTTCCTGCCTCTGCTTCCCAAGTGCTGGAATGATAGGCTTGCACCACCACGCCCGGCCCTGTGGTGTGTGGTACTGATTGCTGGTAGGCGTGAGCCTCCATGCCCGGCATTGTTGTATGCGATTACCGAGGATCAAACCCAGTACCTTGTGCTTGCAAGGCAGGCGCCGGAACCACTGAGCTAAATCCCTGGCCCCGTACTTAAAATTTTTCAGGCGATAAATGTCACGTTAAATGCTCTGAGCACAATAAAATAAGTTTTAGTACAGCTGTTTTTAAGGTATATTCCACATGTGAGCTAATGTAGCGTGTGTAGTTGAGCTGACAGCCAATTTTTGATGGCTAGAAACATGCATTCAAATCAATTTTCAATTATAACTTCTCTTTTAAATTTATAATATTAATGGTACTTAATTAGACCGAGAGCTAGAGAGTAGAATATGAGGACAGGAGAGCAGTTAAATTCACTTTAAAGTAATCTTTATTTTATCCTTTAAAATATTTACCTTCTCCAAAAAGAAAAGTCTTCAACATGTGACAGTATTTAAAAGAAATTTTCAAGTGCATGCATTTGCAAAGCTGGCTGGAGAAGCTATAAGCAATGAAGTAGCCAAAGGAAGAATGTCAGAAAGAGCCTGAGATTTTGATGTGAAGGCCTTGCTTCCTAATTGTTATTATGCTTACAAGGACACTCTGTAAAAAGAAAAATGAACGCCTTGTTCAACACCTGCTGTAAAAAGATGCTGGGACTTTGTGGCTTGCTTAAATCATCTTTTTTTTTCCTGAAACAAATTGCCGAACAAGCCCTAGGCTATTTAATTTCCAAATACTAGTAATTAAAATGAGTAACATCGTCAGAATTTGGCAGGGCCACAGCTTTCTTTTTCCCTTTTCATTTTCACATAAATTTCAGTGAAGGTCAGATTTGTTGAAGGGAGGAGAGGGGGTGAAACCTGCCGGCCGTGTGCTCATGGGAGGTTAAAATATGACTTGTTCACAGTGTCCCTCATAGTTCAGGACTTAATGGTCCTTGACGGGGATAACCTAGAAGTTAATTTTACTCTGTGTCCCAAAAGCAGTCATTGTCAATGTAATCTTTCTTGTAGGCTGAAAGTATGGTCAACAAATGATCTGACTTTCAATGGCAATTGACTAGCCATGTCTCAGACCCCAAGAGTCATGAATGTGGTCCTTTACTGATCTCTCTCCTACTTGAAGTGCAGAAAAAAATACAACTATTTCTTATTTACTTCTTGTATACTCCATTTTTATGTATTTCTTCCTGAGAATTACTTCTTAATAGTTCTCACATTACTTTTTCTTTATTTAAGGTCATAGCATATCCAAAGTATGAACTTTAAAATACTTTGTATACAGACAACAATTGTTTCAAAAAAAATCAAGCTTTTTAAAGACATAGCCAGATCTTAAGGGGGAAGAATGAGTTGGAATAGTGAAAAGTATATGCACTTGATTCTCTTTGCTTCTCAGATTAGCCCTGTTACTTTCTGGATGGACAAACTGGGTGGGCTCATTTCACCTTCTTGGTTACACTTGCCTAATCTATAGAATGGAATGAACGATTAAATGTGCTTTTATAAAAATTCAGTGGAATGAAGGATGCAGGGCAGACTAACTTTCTAAAGAATAACCTGGGTCTAATTTCTACAAAGAACTTGCAAAATAAACACAGAGGATTTTTTTTCTTTTTCTAGCCTATTTCCCCACCTTTAAAGAGAAAGTAAGGCTGCTCTCCTTGGGCTCTGGTTTCACCTTACCCCGCAGAGAACAACAGGTATTAGTTAACAGTGCATAAGCCCCCTGAGTTGTTCTGCACAGTAGCCCAAGGGCCCAGGATGGCTGTCAAATCTATAGAGGGTGGACAGTAAATGCCAAGGCTGTGGCCATCAGCAAGGACCTTGAGAATCAGAACCCTCTGGGTGGATGTAGCAGTAACAAGGCTGAGCTGTGTGATTGAGGGCCTCTAAGAGAGTGATCTGTGGGAATTGAGGACAAAGAATTGCTCTGAAAGAAAACTTTTCAAAGGCAAGAGTAAGAACATATGAAGATCACATAGAAGTATTTGTATATAGCATCCAGTACAACCCAGTCTACTGCTGCAAACAAATAGTGAGGCTAAGAGCGATGTGTCTCTCTCTAATGAGCTACGTAGTACTAAAATTTCCAAAGAAATAGAAAAGCACCAATAATAAAAGCCAGCATTTTGTGCTCTGGAAAAGACTATTAGATGAGCTTGTGGGTGGGCAGAGAAACGGTCCCTTTTCTATTTGATGGCTTCTGGTCACAGATCATGTAACACGGCCCCAGTGTTAGTTCTAGTTATATTATCTATTTCCAACGCAGTCCAGAAGATTTGAAAGATTACAAACAGAGCACAGAGACATGAGAAAGAATCAAGTAAATAGTGGGGCTTCTGTAAATGTTTCGGTACTTAAGTCATCTTCCCAGGCCTCCCCAGCTTGCGGAAATGTGTTGCCTTGACAATAGTGACAATTTTGTAGCCCTGACCCACTTTTTCAGGATGTTTAGGAAGGCGGAAGAGGGCCTGATGTGCTCAAGAGTACATTCACTCGCAGATTATCTCACGCTCCTACAGCAACACTGTATCCTGATAGGAGATCACTCCTGTCTTGGAAGCTGCTCTCTGAAGCAGGATTATTGAAGTCACTTTCTCAGTGTTTACACCCAGGGTACAGAGGGCCAAAATTTTGATTTGAACCTTTTGAGACCATGGGAAGAAGACCCCAGCTAAAATGTTCCAAATTTCTGAGTAGTGGAGCTATAAGATAGTACATTTGTAATTATTCAGGTTTGCTCAGTTTGTAGCCCCAGAGTTGTCCTCCACAGTGGCCCAAATGCAAAGCATGGCTGTCAGAATCCACAAAAACATGAATAGATAACTACACATAAAATTTCCTTAGAAACTGAATACAGTGCTCATATGTTCTTATGAAAGTGAAGTGACAATGAAAAAAGAGGCAGAAAATATTTGTAATATATACCTAATAAAGGACTTGTAAATAGAATATTGAAAGAACTAACTCAATAATGAAAAGACACTTCAACAAAAGTGCCCAAAGATCCTCAAAGACTGTATAAAAATGACCAGAAAGTGCATGAAAAGATGTAGAACATTAAGAGGAGAGATGCCAGACAAAATTACCACCAAATCGAGCGAGATGGCACATGCCTGCAATGCCAGCACTCAGGATGCTGAGCCAGGAGGTTGCCTTGAGTCTGAGGCCAAGCTGGGCTACATAGTGAGTTCAAGGCCAGTCTTAACTGCTTAACAAGACCATATTTCAAAACTCCTTCCCTTTTCCTCCCAAAAACCCCACAAAATTACAATAAAATTCACTTTATATCCAACAGAATGGCTACAAATTTTAAGAAAAGGAAAATAATATGTGCTTATGTGGAGGTGGAGAAAGCTGAACCTTGAGACATTGCTAGTGGAAATGTAAAATGGTGCAACCACTTTAGTGAAAAGGCTGGAAAATCTTTAAATGATTAAAGTGACCCGGTTAGTCACGTAACTACTTATCTACTTTAAAGGAGTTAAAACATATGTCCATCAGAAAGACGTGTTCACAAGTGCTCATATTGGTATCATCATAGCAACAAATAATCCATACAATCAAAGTGTCAATTGAGAAATAGATAAATTGTGGCATATCTATACAGTGAAATTGTTAGGTCCAAGTCCCAACAATCGACAATTTCTCAGGACACAACACAATCTTAAAGTCCAACCAAGAGCTTTATTACTCAGCTGGGGTTCATTCTTCCTAGGACAAGCGCAGGAGGAAGGGCTCTGAGCTAGACTAAGGCACAGCATTTTAAGGCAAAATTTATTATTCTCCATTACTAGGAGGTTTCTATGCAGAAGTGAGTCTTAACAGAAGTCAATAGCAAGAGATCACTCTGATACTAAGGCAAGAGCATTCTTAACACATTCTTCTTCTAAGGTGTTACTGTGTATATCTGTACAATCTGTGGTTACACGCATCAGTTGGGTGGAAAGTTCCCATGGAGACAAGTACTGGGTTCACAAGGAAGTTACAGGATACACAGTGGAGATTTGTAACAGAATGGCTGTTGTTATGTCAAGTTGGGTCTCACATTCCCCACTGGTTCTTGTAAATTTAATCAAATCTTTGATTTGCTTTGGTCTTCTCTTACAGGAAGGAATATCTTCCTCTTACCACCATTAATCATCCAGGCCCGACCATGAACAATATTAAGAGGGTACATACTGGTCCTATCAGAGAAGATGTTAGGGTTGTTGCCCAAGGCATCCAGTTGAACATAGATTGGTACCATCTTTGACTCTTTTGATTTTAATATTTGTCTTTTAAATTTTTTCTCCCCATGGCTAGGGTACCTTGAATTATTTTAGACTGATTGGCATAAAAGCAACAGGTTTTTTAGTGACACACAAAGCTTTTTTGCATTATGAACAGTAAGTTTTAACCTCTTTATTGTAATGGCCATTTTTATGTCAAGTTGGGCCTCACAAAATATTATTCAGCACTAAAATGAAATGAAATACTGATATACACTGAATACACTAAGTAAAAGAAGACCACACATTGTGTGATTTCAGTCTTATCAAATCTTCAGAATAGGGAAATGCAGAGACTGAAAATAGATTAGGATTTCCTTTAAGTAGGGGCTAGGAAGAAGAAGTGACTGATCATAGCGTAGGGATTCCTTGTAGGAGAATGGAAATATTCTAAAATTAGGCTGTAATGATGGTTACACAATTCTATAAAAGTGAGAAAAATTCAGAAACACTTCAAATTGGTGCATTTTATGATGTCTAAATCATATTTCACATGCAGTGTCTAGCAAAACAAAAAAAGAAAGCCTAGTTTTGCTTGGGTAATGCTGAGAAGGCAAGTGTTCTGGGGCCAGAGAGCCACAAAGAAAAACAACATGAAACAATAACAAAACCAAATAATGGCCAACTTGCTAATTGGTGTAACAAGTGACCAGATCTGACAGTATTTTATCCTGATATTGATGACATAGCATGGTTGGTTCTCCCCCGACCCTGGGTGTCAGCACTACCCACTCCGAGGGCATCTCATTAGAAAATTTTCTTATTCCCGGTCCCTTGTTAAGTAGCTTAGTGATATGGGTGGCTTTTCGTAATGCTGGGAAAAGGTAGAACTTGAACTGTGTAATTATCTGCCTCTACCAGTTCAAATTCTTCCTTGTAGCCTGATGATTTGTAGAAAAATAATCACTAAAATAACTTTCAAAGTCTCCAATTATGCCAAGATATCACTGAAAAAGTATTCTTATCTTGCCTGGTTTAAAGTACAGGATTTACTTAATTTCAAAACTAAAGCCTAAAATGACTGCATATGTTTTATGTCATGTCCTCTGTGCTATTTATTCTTGATTTTAATGTCAATTTAAGGTCAGGATTTGGTACAAACTTCATAATAACAAATATTTACCAGTGTATGGGAAACACAATTATTTTACCTGGCTTTCCTGATACTAATTTTCACAAAATTATTTTTAAAACTCTTTTTAACTATTTTGAAAGCTTGAAAATGAGGAAAAGAAAGAGAACAAACTGAGTTGATGTGATGCAAAAAAATGATTTCAGTTTCCACTTAGAACATCTAAATAGATTTCTACTTTCCTTGGTCACTAAATACTCACAAGGCCTTATTCTATTGGTTACTAAGGTAACCCAAAGCCAGCAGCATGTTGACATACTTTCCAAGGCCAAGAGGTATTGCAGAATTTCATAGATAATGTCACATTAACCTCCAACTTGTCCTTTCAACAAAAGAACAATAACTGTCTGAATGAATTTGTCATTTCATTCTTTGTTTTTTAAAGGGATTTTTTCACTTTCCTTCAATTTTACTATACATTCTGTTTTGAAAGTGTCATCGTAGTAGAAGTCAGATACCACTTTCAATTCCTGTACCAAGCCATTCATTGGTCCTTGTACCACTTAATAAAAGCCTGGGTCAGAATCCACGTTGTTATCTAAGTGGTCCTCGAAAGAAGACATTCTTTGATCTACCCTCCCAAGTCCATTAAGATAGACCTAGTGGTAATAAAAGCAAATGAGCTATATTAGGAGAACTTCAACATACTGTCCAACAAGTATGATCTAAAAATAACCCCAAGTGATGATAAATGTAGATAAGTATAACCCTGAATAAGTATATTAAACATTGGTAACATTAAAATACACAGATAGAACATGTTTTATCTGCTTTATAATTATATACTTAAGAAAATGTGAGATAGTTTACATGCAAATCTGATCAAAGAAAATGAGTCAATATGAAATCATGGTAGTCCTCAACTTTTTACAAGCCCTCCCCCGACAGATCAAGGACTGACATTTGTGGGGGTGAATTCCAGCTCTTCTAAAGTCCTTCAAGTCATTTTATATTCAACAGTTCTTATGAGCTCTCAGATATCCTCACCTTCAATTTAATACATCCTCGACATCCTTAAATTTGATCTTATTCTGTGCCTTTCAGATATGTCAAGGGGATACTGAATTGATCAAAGGATTTTAAAATTCTCAGAATCAAATATTTCCTTTAAAGTGATAACACTGTTTTCAATTTAACAGATATTGACTATGGCTACATAGTTGTTGAGATGCGAAACTAAGCACTGCAATTAATTGAGTGGTTTGTTTCATTTACTTGTATAATCCACCCCCCCATTTAAAGTCTGCTGTTTAAAGATAATTTTTATTACTTCCTTGGGGACAATCCAGCCCTCATCTGGAGAGTGGGAAAATTATCCCCATGTGCATATTGGTACTCAGTTATTAACTTCCAATTCTTTTATGGTTAATTTGAAAGGATTGGGAAACAAATGACATATTTTGCTTAGTGCAGAAAACCTTGTCATTGAAAACTCAAAATTATTAAATACTCCAGTATAGGAAAACCAGTTTTCAGGGCATTTTATTAAAACTAGTTAACACTATAAACTTAAATATGAGGGTTACTTTATATTATAATATTGCTTGAGAAAAGTTTTGTTTTAATAATAGTTCACTGTACAGAAGATACAGCATAAAAGTGGAAGAAAAGAACAGTGAAGTGTGAGTACACTCTCCATAAGGGCCTATTTTAGTTTGACTGACTAAAATTAACTTCCTTGATCTTTTCCTCTGTTTCTCTCTTTATTTATATGTTGTTTTGTCTTACCGTAGTAATGATATTCTGAATGCAACTCTTTATTCCACTAACTCTTTTCTTTTTTGTTACTTTGTCTTCAGTTGACAGATGATAGTTGTATATACTTATAGAGTATATTCTGATGTTTATTTAGTACATATTATAAAATGATTAAATAAAGCTAATTAACATATTCATCACCTCACCGATACATTTTTTTGTGGTGAGGATATATGTTATGGATGTCCCCCCAAGCCTCATGTGGTCATAGGTGGGGCTTTTCTGAGGTGCCTGGATCTAGAGTGTGTGATGATGGGATCAATTCATGATACGATGCCAGGATTAACAGTGATTCAAACCCTGGGTGTCAGCACTACCCACTCTGAGGGCTGGTAGCCTGAAGAATTTAAGAGACAGAGAGAGAAGTGCTGTCATCACTTGTTGCTTGCCATCGCTTGCCTTCTGATGCCTCCTGCCTCCTCTACTATGCCACCATGCCGGGAACCAGCCAATTACGAACTGAAACTTCTGCAAACCATAAGCCAAAGCAAACCTTTTCCCCTTTAACTTTAGGTGTTGGGTATTTTGTATCATCAGTGTGAAAAGTAATTATAACAATGCTAAAAATCTAAACAACTTTGAAATATCAACATATTATTAACTGTGATCTACTAATATGGATGTGCCTCAAAAAACTAAAAGTAGAAGTAACAGCTTCCCCATCACATTTTTCAATATTTATCCAAAGGAATTAGAATAAGTTATGCTGAAGAAATATCTACATACTCCTGTTCATTGAAGAACAATTTACAGTCTCCAAGATATGGAAACAGCTTTTGGCTTAACGGTTCAAAATTTAGTTAATATCACTTAAATTGCCCACACACAAGTTGCCTCATAAGTCTTAGAATTCAGATTATACCCTTCGTGCCTTAAAAAATTGAAATCAGTCTTCTCGTGCTTTGTTGAAGACAAAATACATTGAGTTTATTTCCTCCATCTCTGCGCTGCATGTAACTCTTCTAACTCTTCATATATATTTTTTGTAGTTCAGGTTGGCCCTGAGCTCATTTTGTAGTCCAGGTGAGCCTTGAACTCACAGCAATCCTCCTGCAACTGTCCCCCGAGAGCTGGGATTACAAGTGTGAGTCACCACACCCAGCACTGTGTATGTAGTACTAACTGCTGATGGGCATGAGTCTCCACGTGCGGTATTGTTGTATGTGGTTACGAGAGATTGAACTGGGGACCTTGCACTTGCAAGGTAGACACTGGAACCACTGAGCTAAATCCCTGGCCCTCTTCTTATATATTTAATTGACAAATTAAAATTGCATTTATTCAGGGTACAAATATGGTGATTTGATGTGTGTATCCACTGCATAATGATTACCACAGTCTATTTAATAGATCTATCACCATTTACATTTGCTTGGATAATGAAGGTAAAGACATTTAGTGTATGTGCTGATGAGGTAAGCACTAGCAAAGACATTTAATATCTTCCATCTTATTCAATTTTAAGAAAAACAATACAGGAATTATTAACAACAGCCAAGATATGGAAGCAACCTGACTGTGCATAGATGGATAAAGGCATAAAGAAATTTTGAAATACTCAGTAGCTAAATTATGGAAGTGGCCTTTCTGCTCATCAGTGATGAATGCCTAAAGAAAGTGGAAAAAATTAGCCCTAGATGTAGATGATATAACTATAGATATGGATTATTCAGCCACAGAGAAGAATAAAGTTGATTCATCTGTAGGAAAACAGATAGACCTTGAGACCATAATGCTAAGTGAAATAAATCAAACACAGAATGATAGATATCATATGGTTTCTATTAAATGAGAAATACACAATATAAACATTTAAAGAGTAGAAAAGAGAGAAGTTAGGAAAAAGAGAGTATACTGTATGGAAATGGGAAAGGGATATGGAAAGGAGAGAGGGGAGAAGGGAAAAGTGTTTAAGGGTGATATGTATGTAAGCCAATTCTTCATGATTAATGTAATTATTATGTATCACAAAGATATACCAACAATAAAAAGAAATTGTGAAGTATGCAATGCAATAACTTAATTCAGTCATTAGAAAAAAGCAAATTCTATCATTTGTGACAAAATGGATGAACCTGGAGAACTTTATGCTAAATAAAATAAACAAGGCACAGTAGGACAAGTATTTTCTGATTCCACTTATGTGAAATCTAGAAGTCAAGCTTAGAGAAACAGAGAGTAGAATAACTGTTTTTAAATGAAGGAATGTCTCTTAAAGTATTAAACAGTCATTGCTTTACTCAAGATGAATAGTACTATACAAATATAGTGGAAGTCACATGACACACCTATACTTTCAATTCATCGTAAGAAAACCTGATAATACATCCTAGCTATAATGCCGAAAAAACATATAATGATGGCTGCACAAATCTTTTCATCATCTACTAATGCCTAGCATTTTCCTAGAAGTTAGTGAATATGACAGTCACTTAAAGTAATATCATCTTATTTTATAACTAAGCATATAAGGCAGGACGCATCACACTTCCTTCTACATTGTAAATACCTTCAGGTCAGGGACTGACTTAGGTTTTTTAACCACTACATTTCCTGTTACTGAACTCAAACTGTGAACAGACAAAGGAACAGCAATCAGATTTTTTTTTCTGAAAATCTTCAAGTATATCCCAGTTTGGAAGGCACTGATCATAATTTATGTAACTGCCCCATTTCTCCTTCTGATATGATCAGTTAAGTTGCTACACATTCAACAAAAAAAGGAGATTTGATTCTTGGCTATTTAACCTCTATAAAAACATCTTACTTATGCAACAATCTCACATAATTTTATAATCCTTTGTATCTTATGTGTGAATTAATTAAAGCTATACATATATTTTATTTCCTTTGGAGGTATTTTATGAAATAAAATAAAATCATTTTATTAAAATATTCTGAATATATTAAAATATTTTTAAAACCATCCATTTGATAAGGGGCTAATTTTCAAAAAATATAAGGAACTTAAATCTGCTCTCTTGCTAGAAAGCAAACCTGATTAAAAATGGACAAAAGTCCTAAAAGATATTTCTCAAAACAACTCATACAGGGCCGGAGGTTTAGCTCAGTGGTTCCAGCGCCTGTCTTGAAAGCCCAAGGGCCCGGGTTCCATCCCTTGGTAACCACATACAGTAGTGGGCATGGACCGAGCAGCAATCAGAACCACATACCACAGTGCCAGGCATGGTGGCTCACGTCTGTAATCTCAGCACTTGGGAGTCAGAGGAGGAGGATTGCTGTGATGTGAGTTTGAGGCTGAGCACAGGGCCAGCCTAAAAATACAAAGTGAAACCCTGTCTCAAAACAAGACAAATCATACAAGTAAGCAACATATATATGAAAAACATTCAACACCACTTATTATTAAGGAAGTGTAAAGTAAAACCCAATCAAATATCACCTTACACTTAAATTAGAATAGCAATTACTAAAGGATGAATGAAGACAAGTGTTAGCAAAGACATAAAAAGAACTCTTGCACGCTGTTGGCGGGAATGTATTTTAGTACATTCATGTGGGGAAATCCTATGTCGATTCCTTTAAGAATTAAAAATACGGGCCAGGGATTTAGCTCAGTGGTTCCGGTGCCTGTCTTGAAAGTGCAAGGACCGGGGTTCGATTCCCTGGTAACCACATACATTACTGGGTGTGGAGACTCACGCCCAGCAGCAACCAGTACCACATACCACAGTGCTGGGTGTGGTGGCTCACTCCTGTAATCCCAGCACTCGGGAGGCAGAGGCAGGAGGATTGCTGTGATGTGAGTTGGAGGGTGAGCTCAGGGCCAGCCTGAGCTATAAAGTGAGACCCTGTCTCAAAAAACAAACAAAAAAACAAACAAACAAACAAAAAAAAGAATTAAACATAGAACTACTATATGATCCAGCAATCTTACTCCTGGGTATATGTACCAAAGAAATGAAATCAGTATACCAAAAGGACATCTACATTTCCATGTTCATTGCCGCACTACTCCCAATAGCCAAGAAATGTCAACAACCTAAGTGCTCATCAACAAATAAATGCTTAAAGAAAATGCAATATACATACACAATTTGGACATTAATAGAATGAAATGAAATGCTGTGATTCATATCAACATGGATGGAGTTGGAGGCCACTATAGTAAATGAAATAACAGACACTTAAAGACAAACAATGAATGATTTCATTCACCTGAAATACGAAATGAATGAAGTTCATTTGAAAATAAAATGAAAAGTTGATCTCATAGAAGTGGAGAGTAGAATGGTAGCTCTCCAAGGCTGGAGAGAATTGGAGAAAGGTTGCACAAAGGGTAGTAGGTTACTATTAGACAGATTTCAGAAATATGGATGTGCTATTGCATAGTAAGGTAACTGTACATAGTGATAAATAACAATAATATACTAAACATTTCAAAATGATTTTGAAAGTTTTCACCATAAAGGACATAGGCACACTTAACCTTAAATATTACACAGTGTATGCATACATCAAAACAATACATGGCTCTCATCACTGCGTACAACTTTTATGTTTTATGTATGTTAAAATATTTTTTAAAAATCAAGGGAAAAAACCCCATATATGACAACATGAATAAACCTAGAGAATATTATATTTTTATTTTATGAAACCAAAACAAAATTTCACAACAGAATAATAAGGGAACAGCAATAATTAATATACTGTGTACTTTCATCTGCAAAGTACTTTCTCAAAGTACAAGACTTCAACAGAATGGTTCCTCAAATTACCTATTCTACCTCAAAATATTTTAATATATGCAAATTTATTTTATTTATATTATTAGATTTCTTAAATCATTGGAGAATATTATATTAAGTGATGTAACCCAGACACAAAAAGACAGATACAGCATGATCTCACTTGTATAAGAAACTGAAAGTTAAATTCATAGAAGAGAATAAAATAGTGATTGTTAGGGGCTGGAGCAGAAGAGGGGAATTTAGAAAGATATTACTCAATGATCAAAACAAGTTCAGGTAGATAAGAAAAATAAGTTCAAGAGGCCTGCTGTACAGCGTGATATTAATATATTATACTCTGGAAAATGCTAAGATCTCAAGTGTTCTCACCACAAAAAATGATAACTGCACAATAATGTATGTGTTAGTTAGTTCATTTAGCCATTGAAAAACGTATTTGTATTTCAAAACATCATGTTTTCAACAATAAATAAACACAAGTCTTATTGTCAACAGAAAATAAGACATTTTCTAGTTGATTTCCACCCTCAAGTTGAGTCGACTTTAATATTAATTGTAGTGATCAGGATTCTTGGTTCAACTTATAAAAATGTGTACTCTTTTTAGTTGGCCAGTTTCAAAAATAAAGTTTACTATTTCAGTTTCTTACTGATAAAGCCTTGGAGGGGAAATATTTGTAGTCCTAAAGCATTTCAAACCCTCGGAAAAGATCATGGAGAGGGAAAGTGGTAATTTGTCTAATTCTGGCTCACTGTATACATTAGAGGAAATAACAACTATGATTTTCTGGTAGAAAAATAATCTAAAACTGTTCAACGTGCTCAACTTGGAGCTCCAAGAAAATGATTGTTCTTGACCTGAAGCCCATTTTATCTTCAAGTTTCTGAACCCTAAAGGAATCTAGTTCACGTTTAACTCTCTACACTTGCAAAATCCTTCCCTGTAACTTTGTTAGCCATCCCTGAAATCCGCCCCTACTCAAAACATAGTTTTTTTTTAAATCTTTATTGGTACATTAAATATACACATCATGATTGCACTCCATAATGGGGATTTGTACCAGTATAAGACACAACTTAATTCTCATTTTTTCCCATAGCCCTACCACCCCCCATATACATAAAATTTGTTTCCTTACTTTTTTGTTACAATCTCAGCATTGTCCCCTTTCACCTTATTTTACATTGAACATTTTCTATTTCACAATATATAACATACAATGCTAGGACTCATTTACATCTTCATTTCGGAGCTCTGCTGGAAAAGGCAGCACAAGCACTGCATGCCCGGGCTGCTTATGGTTTACAATAGAGACTGGCTCACTTCCACCCCAGCCAATAGTCAAGACAGCTGATTACCTGTAAAGTTATCAGGAGTAACTGCCACAATTACATTCCTACACTATGACACCTCCAGTGGGGAGCATTTTTATGCATGGTATAGAATGATAAAGAAAAACTGTTTCTTTAAAAATAATTGTGTAGTCAATGTTTTTGCAGTAGATTATCTAGGTGCCGTTGTGAGAATCTTTAAGCACTTCGGGATAAGAAGCATTCAGGTCCTCTGTAACTCATCTTATTTCCTTCTCCAAAGATGAAGTGGACCTTACATATTCTACACAAATATAAATAGGAAAGAAACTTCTGTATGGGCTCTCATCGGTGGATGTAGCCTTCAATTTTTCCCTTTATTCTAACTTTAAGATAGTTTTCTATGGAAGTTTATACAATCAGATTGTAAAGTTAAAATCTGGGAGAGTTATCATTCAATAAACCTTCCTTCAGGGCAAGGGACAGATGGAGCCTCAGAGGATGCCACAGTCTCCTGAGGGGTACCAACCCCTAGCTGAGAAGAATGTTAGTGTTGTGGAGACAGCCAGGACTGGCACTTCAACATTCCAAGTCCTGCCACAAACTTAGAAATAACCTCAGAAATGACCACAGACTTAGAAATGACCTTGGCTCCCTTTCTTGAAACCATGTTTTGTTTGTTTTTCTACTTGTCTGTTTCATGTATAAAGCAAAGCCATTCAGTTAGGTTTCTCTTCAAACCAGACTCCAAAAACAGAACCCAGAGGACTGTTTTACTGAATACATCATCACTATAACCACCTTAACTTCTGACCTAACCCCAATCAAGTGGTGTCTGTGACACCCCATGCAATACAGACAGAATTAAGAAAGCAAAAAGTAGCCCTGCACTCTGCAACTATGATTCTGTTGGCCAGGAAGAGATTCTATGAAAGGAACTCTAACCTTTCTTCAAAAGTTACAGTGTCCCCAGGCTCTAGAGCACATGGCCAGTAATCAGCTATTCCCACCTCATAAAGCCATGGCAAACCTCCGGGTCTAGCCTTTGCTAAACAAGGTCTGCTTTCTTCTTCAGAATACAAAAACTAGATATTTGCAGTTGTGCCTCTGAAATGTTGCCGTTATTGTTACAATATTTTTGTCTCTGTTTTCAACAAGTCCAATAGTCCTGCCTAACGAAGGACACCATACAGAACAACTGTACATACTTGATACTTCCTAGTCATATGTTAGCAGTAAGATGGTAACATTATTTAATAATCTCCTCATTGCTGGAATAATCAAAAGATCGATGAAAACTGCAGAGTAAATGTAAGGAATGGAGCTGCACTGGGTCACTGACTGCAGGGATTTGTCGTTTTAACTTGAACACTCAGGTACATGCATATCAGGCGACATTTATAAGGTTTATAAGTAGTCTTTGGTTTAAACCCCCTAATGGTGGGGCCGGGGAGTTGGCTCAGTGGTTCCAGCGCCTGTCTTGCAAGCGCAAGGGCCTGGGTTCGATTCCCCGGTAACCACATAACAATACTGGGTGTGGAGACTCACCCCAGCAGCAACCAGTACCACATACCACAGTGCCGGGCGTGGTGGTTCATGCCTGTAATCCCAGCACTCGGGAGGCAGAGGCAGGAGGATTGTGACGTGAGTTGGAGGCTGAGCTCAGGGCCAGCCAAAACCACAAAGCGAGACCCTGTCTCAAAAAACCTAAAAAAAAAAAAAAAAAAAAAAAAAAAAAAAAAAAAAACCCTAATGGTATGATTTATGAAACATTTAGCTTTCACAGAGCTAGTAGATAAAATCTACTTAATAATTATGTTCATTTTAATAATAAACTGATACATAGTCATTGTAGAAAGTCTGAAAAATATGGAAGAACAGACCACAAAGCCAGCTTACTGTCCCATCAAGCAGAGAATTGGAATCATGGAAGTTAACAATTGATAAATTGAGAACATTTAAATGAAAAGCTGGACTTGGAAAATAGGTACAACTCAAGTGTTCGTGTTTCTTAGTATTTATTCAAACATTTTATAAGTTTTCAACTATTCATCTATCATAGCAAACTGAAGAACTCAAAAGAAATCCAGTTGAGTATAGAGTTAATTAAGAGATGTTCTGGCTGCTCTCATATAGTTTACAGCTTTAGAAGTGTTCAGTGTCTCACAGAGAAAGAAGGCGTAGCTACATAGACAACTAATCTGAAAATCAGCAGTGGAAATAAACCAGGTGCTAGTATCCAGAGGTACTCACTTGTTAAAACATCTGTTTAAGAATTATCAACTCAGAAATGATAAGTTATCTGTCTAAAGGTTCTTATAGCCTGAAAATCAGGACAACATTCAGGCAGGAGAGACAGAGTTCTTTATATGAAGTATTTGAACATCACTGCCATGCTTATATTCATAAGATGCTTTAAAATGTTTCCAATAATTCATTTCTGATATTATTTAGCAGTTCTATTCATATCTTAAGACAACTGTCTAAAAATAATTCTTATTGTAGTTATTTATGTACATTTATTTCTGTCCCGCTAGATTGGAGAGGTCTGAAAGATCTTATAGTCATCTTTTCTGCAGCTTATAAATAACCTACCATACTTTCTTTGCAGATGCTCCATCAATTTATATTAAATTCTAGAAGAAACATCTACATTAGATCTGCTTAGGACTTAAAAAGTTCACTTATGGGCCGGGGATTTAGTTCAGTGGTTCCAGCGCCTGCCTTGCATGCATAAGGGCCCAGGTTCAATCCCTGGTAACCACATATAACAAGGCCAGGCATGGAGACTCACGCCCAGCAGCAATCAGTACCACATAACACAGTGCCAGGCATGGTGGCTCATGCCTATAATCCCAGCACTCAGGAAGGCAGAGGCAGGAGGTTTGCTATTAGTTTCAGGCTCGCTTGGGCTACATAGTGAGCTCAGGGCCAGCCTGAACTACAAAGTGAGACCCTGTCTCAAAAAAATTTTTTGACTTACAATTGTTTAATAATCTGTTAAACCAAAGATATTATACTTTTGTAGTACACCTGGACATTCAACATTTAAAGCATTTAAACTTTATAAATTATGTTTAATATTCAAATGATGCTGAAATCACTCCATCTTCCTTTGCTCTTTGCTTTCAGGACATTTCAGAGCCTCAGTGTCATTGGTGAGAGTATCACTTTCCAATGATCTATGTGGAAGAACACATTACAAAGAATGTCTGCTTGTCACAATTCCAAAACAACTAGATTTTGGTGCATTTTGTCATGGTTGCTTTTCACTGAAGGAACTAAAATTTTGGCTATTGGTCATTACATTTATAAATTCTCCAATCATATTGTATAAAGTTAATTCTTAGTAATCAAAATGCCTTGCCTCATCCCACGCCATGTTCCATTCCATAAGAGAAAAACCTCTTTAAATTCTTCCAAGATGTCTGAAGTTGACCCCAGGTTTACATAAAAAAGACGTCTCTTAGGTCCATCGTGACAATTTCAGCCCTTCTAAAGATCTCTTATTTCACCGCCAAAGGCTAAAAATAAACCTGTAGCAGTCAGCATTCCACTGAAAAAAAACTTCTTTTCTGTCTTTAAGCTACATGTTTCCAGCATGCATGAGTATCCCACAAGACTGTAAAGTTCTTCGTGCACCTGCAGCAAAGACAAGGTACATCTGAATGAAAAAGAATGAATTGCAGAATTATACTCATTAATAATTGAAGAGATCCCTTATGGCCTTCATCCTAAATACATGTAACCTTTTTTTAAATCTACAAAATTCAATTTCATAAAAATAGCTTCAGTTGCACATACTTTCACTTTGTTTCTTTCCATATAAAGTACTTTTTCTGTACCAGCCCTATTTTATTTCTCATTTTTATATAACTACAAACTATTGCTTGTGTTATAGGGATGATCACAATTATCTTTCAGATTCTTTTACTTCTGGTTTTGTTCTTTCATAAAGAATATCTCTCTCTCTCTCTCTCTCTCTCTCTCTCTCTCTGTGTGTGTGTGTGTGTGTGTGTATGTCTGTCTGTCTGTCTGTCTGTCTATCGGTTTATCTGTTCTTCCCATCAACTGCCTTGGAAGGAAAAAAAAAAAAAAAAGAAAAGGAAAACTTGGCTCCAATATTGTCCTAGCAGCTTGATGCCTAACAGGTTCAGTGAATGCTATAAGTGAGTAAGTGTTTTCTTTCTTTTGTATCTGAGTTCATCTCAGAAGCTGAGAGATTCCCTATTGCCATGAGAAAGAAATGTTACCAGTTGATCTTGTTAGTTTTGCAAATATCTATTTAGCTGAATGATAATGCAGCTAAGACTATGATTCCTATAAATGTTCACAGGATATGTCCAGATTATCCACTTTCCACTCAGTTTCAGTCTTCAAGCCATACTCTAGTGACCACCTAAAAGGAATCTCATTGTAAGATCCATGTTAATGGCCATGTGACAAATGCAAGATCAAAGAAATATTCCAGTGATTTTCTCCAGTTTAAATGACATTTATTGGAAAAGGTGAGTTTACATAGAGGACTTGGAAACTACTTCCACTCAGTCATGTCAGTAACATTTTGATATTTGCAAGAACATGTTAGTATTTTCAAGTTGTTGTATTTGAATGGGGAACATTTAAATAAAGTGACTAGCAACTTTAAAAAGTAAGGCTAAGAGAAGAAGATGTTACCCCCATTTTTTTTTTTTTTGAGACAGAGTCTCTCTCACTTTATAGTTCAGGCTGGCCCTGAGATCGACCTCGAATTTACAGCAATCCTCTTACCTCTGCTTCCTGAGTGCTGCGATTACAGGCGTGAGCCACCACGTCCGGCACTCCTAGGGCCCTTGAGCTTGCAAGACAGGCGCCAGAACCACTGAGCTAAATCCCTGCCCCATTACCCAATTTTTAAATGACTATGTGGTAGTATTTGTTGAACTGACCCAAATATAGTAAAAGTCATCGAAAATTTTAAAGGTACCCCTACTTTACATAATATATCATAATCCAAAAGAAAAGAGGCATGATCCCATCAGTCCCTGAGTGTCAGAGCAGACACTCTTGGCTGTGCTCCCGTCTCAGGATCTCAGTCTTAGTTTTCCTCCAGTGGAGAGCGCAAGGTTTGCCTTGGTTGGTATCATCTCTGTTGTTTTGAATATCTTCCTGTAGCATCTTTTCTAATTACTAGAAAAACTAGAGATTAGAAGACCATTCTCAAAGTCAAGAATAGGCTAAATATTAGAAAGGTAAAAGAAGCCAGCCACCACTCAATATGAGCTGAGTGAAATTAGAAGAAAAATCGTTAGGAGTCATACCTAAGTCAACTCTTGATGTGACTAAGGCCGAGCTATGTAAAGAACCTGGTGCAGAAATGCCAAGCAAGCAGAGGGAGCAACTGAAGCGTCAAGTACGAGGTGGTGGCAAATAAGTTCACAGAAAAGTTTCTGGCAAGGAATGGATCATGTAAGTGCAAATCTTGCTAAAAACTCATGTTTTGCCAAGTCATTCAATACGAAAAAGAAATTTAAAGAGTGTAAAACAAGAATTATAGTTCTTTCTTAGGACTCTTTTGCCCTAGTCAAAAGATTTCAATTTTTTTTAAAAAGTCAGGAGTTTTTAATCACAAAATTTGCAGCATAAATCTGTCCCAGAACACGTCAATGACACTTGTAACAAACTATCTCAAAAATGAAGATAAGGTCAAGGAAGTCCCACGCCTACCACCACCGCTTGTCCCAGTCCCTCCGCCTCCCAAGGCTCTGAGCAGCCTCCTTTGGCTGCGCGGGGGCCGCACTGCGCATGAGCGGGAGTCGGGCTAGCCCGTAAGAGGAGCCGCCGCCGCCGCCGCCGCCGCCGCAGCCGCCGCCACCAGCGCCTCCGCCGCCGTCGCGCAGCCGTCGCCGTCGCCGCCACCGCCGCCGCAGCCGCCGCGGCCGTCCCTTCACTTCAGAGCCGGAGGAGGGGAGAGGTCCGGAGGACAACAACATGAACAGGTTGAAATCATCGCAGAAGGTGAAAGTTCGACAGTTTATGATCTTCACAAAATCGAACGAAAGAACTGCAGTAAGCTATCTTTCTCAAAATGACTGGAACTTAGATGTTGCAATACATAATTTCTTCCCAAACCCTGAACCTCATATGCGACAGAATGTAAAAGGGCCATTGGACAGGAAGAAGTTGGAGCAACTGTACAGTAGATACAAAGATCCTCAAGATGAAAATAAAATTGGAACCAACGGTATACAGCAGTTCTGCGTTGAGCTGGACCTTGATCCAGCCAGCATCAGTATTCTGATCATTGCCTGGAAGTTTGGAGCAGCAACACAGTGTGAGTTCTCCAAGCAGGAGTTCATGCAGGGCATGACAGCATTAAGATGTGACAGCATAGAAAAGATGAAAGTTCAAATACCTAAGATGGAAGAAGAACTGAAAGACCCAGGACGATTTAAGGATTTTTACCAGTTTACTTTTAATTTTGCGAAGAATCCAGAACAAAAAGGATTGGATCTAGACATGGCCATTGCCTACTGGAACATAGTGCTTAATGGAAGATTTAAATTCTTAGACTTATGGAATACGTTTTTGTTGGAGCATCATAAACGATCAATAACAAAAGACACTTGGAATCTTCTTTTAGACTTCAGTACAACGATTGCAGATGACCTATCTAATTTTGATGAAGATGGAGCATGGCCTGTCCTCATTGATGACTTTGTGGAATTCGCACGCCCTCAAATTGCTGGGACAAAAAGTACAGGAGTGGAGCACTGAAAGAACCTTCTCGAATGTGCATAATCTGTACAATAAATACACTGGAAAATTGCACAGTCAAATTCTGCTAGCTGGTCTGAACTGAAGATCAATCCTCACTATTCAGACTGAAGGTTGAGACAAAACTTTAAGGATACACTTTGGACCATATCATATTTCATTCTTCTAATGGTGGTCTGGACTTTTCTAGTCTGGGCCACTCTAGACATTTATAATTCCAACACTATGGATTTCATCTTACTATCTGTGGACCATCCTAGTTTATTCTGCCATATGTCTTAGAAGCTTTATGGTGATTCTTTTGAAGATTTCATTAATGCTGTCTTCATCAGAAAATAGTTCGGCATGAGAATTAAATATAATGAACATCACAATTTATAAAAACTTCTTAAATATGTGCCTTGGGCTAGTTGCAAAGACTATGCTGATAGCACTTGCAGTGAGAGTGATATATCTCAGTGTATGGGATCTGGAATGGTGTTTTGGTTTGGGGGATTTCTTTTCCTAGCAAATCACTGGTATGGATTAAGTAGACTATCTGATGAGAGGACTATCAAAAAGACCATCATGACAAACTTGTAGGATAACTTGGTGCCTACCTGAAAAACTTACTGTGTTTTAAACTCAGTTTTAAAAAGTTTCCACATGAGAAAATGAAGAGTTCTAGTATATAAAGTTGATATTGTGAAATAGAAAATATTTAGAAAGAAATAGGGTGTAGGGGTAAATAATGAGGAGAAAAAAATATGATAGTAATTTTTAAAAGTAAACAAAGCTTATGTATATAGGGGGTAAGGGGTGCTGGGTGGATGGGGGAAGGGGAAAAATGACAATCAAGTCATGTCATATTCTGGTACAAACTCTCAATGTTGAATGAGATGATGATGTGTATATATAATGTACCAGTAAAGACTTGAATTTTTTTTAGAAAAGGTTCCACAGGAATAGTCAACATTCACTAATGTTTATATGTAATGATCTTGCAGAGAGCTTTTATTTAGTAGATGTCTGCATAATTTTAGATTTTACTCTCGTCTACATTTTGCAGCACACAACTGGATTTCATGATGTTTTTGAAATGCGCATATGCCTATCAAATAAGTTAAACTATTTGATTTGTTTTGAATGTTTTGAATTGCTATATAATACAATATCCTAAATTTAGGCATGAAGGTTTTTTTGTTGTTTGGTTTTTGGTTTTTGTCTTCCTTTTTGGTCATTGCACTATGGATCACAAATGAAATTCTCTAATTTATAAAAGGATAGTATGAATTAAATTTTAGAAATGGTTGTGATGAGCCATGAAGTTCAGTCTATACAATATAGGTACTGCTCTTTCAGACATGTAGTACATTTTTTGATGACTTCTTATTTTGTTGAAATTGCTCTAACTGCTACTCACTGTGGTTGCCAAATATTTATGTGAGAAGCAGAGATTTTCAGACAAGTAGATACGTGATGAAGAATACCAAACTGGCTTCTATTTTTGTAAATTATTGAGTGTCTTTACTGTTTTTGTTTCCCTCCCATTAACTCCATGTTTACATGGAAGCGGAGCGCTTTCTTTCT
>PVIR01009338.1:0-53582 GCA_004026965.1 Petromus typicus | reverse complement strand
TGCCTATGATCCCAGTGCTCTGGGAGCCTGAGGTAGACAGATCTCAAATCCAACCCCAGCCTGGGCACCGAGCTGCTCAGGTTCATCCTGGCCCCCTCAGGGCCACCCCCATGGACCCCACCTGGCATTCCGTGCAGTCATCCAGCTGTGAAATCCTCTCCCCTCACCTTCTCTGCTCCTCATCCCCCCACCCTGACAGCTCCAAGGCCCTCGAGAGGTGACCCAGCCACTGTCCTGCGCCTCCAGGACTCCAGCTCTGAATGCTTGTCTAGTACTCAGCAGTCCCTTCTTGCCAACTCCTCCCACTGTCACTTAGCCACAGGATCATGCCATTTCCTGTTTGAAACTCTCAGTGGCTCCCGACCACCCAAAGCACCACACCCCAGACTGCAGCCTCCCGTCCCCCTCCCCCCATCAGCGCCCCTTCCTTTGCCCAGGGCACCTGGCAGCTGCCACCCTGCGGGCCTTCGCCCAGGGCACCTCCAGACTCTACTTCTCCCTGCCCCCCCACACACACCTCACCCGTGCTGGCTCCTCCAGGAAGCCCTCTGTCCCTCCACATGTCCCAGCGTGCTCCCCATGCATCCTGCCTGAGACTCGCTCTCCAGAATAGACACATTTCATGCCATCACACTCACTGCCCCGCTGAGCTGTTTAAAGGCAAAACTTGTCTTGTTCCTAGTGTCCCAGCTTCCTGTCCCCGGAACACGATGAGCAGGAGATCAGGGACTGGTTTATAAGTAACAGGCAAACCCAGGGCCAACCTCTCAGGCTCAGTGAGAACAGAGAGAAGTAATACTTGTGACGAGCCTAGGGGTGCTCGACACGCGAGCATGGCCGTCAGCATTGTTCCTTTGCTCCAGGTGGAAGGCGCGAGTCTGGCACCAGAAGAACTGGGTTCTAGTCCCAGACTCCATACTACCTCTCAGGGTGACCTTGGGCAAGTCCACTGTCTTGTCCAAATTGGTCTTAAGTAAGAGTTATTTTCCCTCCTTGCTTTGTTTCCAGCACTGATGAGTCACTATCATCCTCACCCCTTTCTCCTCCAGCAGATAATTAAGAACTTATAGGTGATCAGCAACATACATTAGTGACTTATAAAGACTGCATTTATGGACATCCTGGTACATAACCAACCACTTGGACACCCACTTCCCAGGAAACCTTGTCCTGCCAAGCCATTGCCCATGCCCCCAACACATTTGTACGTCAAAAAGTGGAAAAAATAAGAGAAGCTTGATGGCTTATTTTTGTAAATCTGGCACTCAGGAGGCTGAGGCAGGAAGGTTGCAGGCTCAAGCCTAGCCTGGGCAGTTTAGCAATTTGGCAAGAACCAGTCTGAAAATGAAAAAGGGGCTGGAGATATAGCTCACTCTGAAGGCTGTGTTTTCATCCACAGTACTGCCTCGCCCCCAAAAAAGGGGGAAAAAACATTAAACTTTTTATAGAAGTATTCTTTAAATTCAATGTATTTACCTTTCTGATAAATCACATACTTCTTATTTTCTTGTGTGTTGTGAATGAATAATCTCCCTGAATGGCTGCAGGCACCACTACAGGGTCTCTGTGGGCACTGGTCACCAGACCTTGCTTCCCTTCTGTCCCAGCCCCACCAGCCGAGCCAGACTTGATCTTGCAGGCCTGCAATAAAGCAACCTGCCCTTTCTGTAAATTACTAGACTGCACCAAGGTTTTTAAAAATAAAGTTCTCTCAACTCTAATAGTCTATTATGCACACTCGCTCTGAAGGAAAGAGAAAGAGCCCCCTCCCACCTTCTACCCCACAGGAGCAGAAGGGGCAGGAACTACATTACCCAGAAGCCCTTGTGGCTAAAGCCGGCCTGACCTATGACTTCCATTCCTGAGCTACAAGCAGGCAGTCTCCTCTCAGGAGCTCTAGCGGCCAATCAGAGCGTGAAGTCAAGGATGGGGGTGGGGGAAGCAAGGTGACCGCTTTGAGTTTTTCAAAGGTGTTTTGGAAAGATGAACAGTCTGTTGGAAGCTTATCCTTAAAACTTGGGCACAAGGGAGGCAGAGCCCAGAGCGACACCCCCAACCCACCAGGCTGTCTAGATCTCTACCCCTAAGGATGGAGAAGAATCCCTGCGCAGGGAGCCCAAATCCACACTCCCTGCAGAGGTGTCTGTCCTCAGCAGCCAGCCGGAACCGCCCTGCAGCTGTGAGGCACACGGACTGTGCGGAAGCGCCGGACTCCAGTGTGACAGAACTTGGCACCCGAGCAGGTGCTCTGCCAGGGGCAAGCTTCTCTGGATCTCCTGTGCGCCAGAGATCTGTATTCGTAGCCCTCTTTCCGCCTCTGGAGTGCGGTTCCCTGGGATGTCTCTTTCCAAACCTCCAGCTCGCCTAGTTCCGGAAGCTGTCAGAGTTGTAGAAAACGGCTTTCCTCCAAAACTGCCTCCACGTCCTGCCTGACGCTCCCAGTGGTGCAGGGCTGCAGCAGACACAGGCTTTCTCCCAGTCCACCTTCTCTCCTCCCTCTGGGAACTTCTGGGTCCCCTGACTCTCAGCAGTCCCAGCATTCCCTCAGAGCAGGCTTGGAGATTGACTGGCCAGGCACTCCCTAAGTGCAGAGTCTTTATCCCACCACAGTCCGGGGTGTCCCCAAGGCTGGGGCAATGACCTCAAAGGGATATGGAAGTAGGAGATGTAAATTTGAACCCCATCCCTGCCGTGTGAAAGCTAGGAGAGCACCCTGTCCCTCCTAGGAGAGGCCATGCCGGCCAAAGGGGGTTAAGATGGCGAGAGTCACAGAGCCTCAACTTTGTCCAGGCCAAGGTGACCTCTCACCCTTACAAAAGGGCCTTGAAGCTGTAAGGACCTGGTGGAAACTACATCCTTGAAGCCATGTCATTCCCTCCAGCTATCAGCCAGGGGGAGACTCAAAGGACCTGCTGGTGCTCGTAAAAGGAACTTCTTTGGAAATAGCCCGGCCTGGGGGCCCCAGCCGCGTCACTGGGAATCCACATGGCCGCAACTAATAGGAAACATACCCTTCACCTAGACCAAAAGGTGCTTGTTTTCTTCAACATCAACTCACGCAGGGTAACTGCTGTACTGGTTTAGCTCTTAATGACGTCAGAGACCGAGACCTTTTCTATTGTTCCATTCACCCAACCGGCTTTTATCCCTATGCTTAGAGGCTCATGGTCGCAGACATTGTCTGCAGTGTCAGGGCAACTTCACACACAAGGAAGGAAGAGGAGGAGGATGTCCGGAAACCTGGGCGACCAGTCAGATACTCTAAGGGCCATGACACCCAGCAGGTAGACCTCTCCCCCAGGAAGGGGCGGTCTGTGCAGGCCATGCCATCGAGCGTGGCATCTTCACCCCTCAGAGGGCAGAGAGGGTGAGGGCCGGCAGAAGGGCCTCCCCTGCCTGGCCCTAGGCAGAGGCTGGGTCTGTAGGACCAGAAGCATTTCACTGGTGGCACAGCTTAGCTCTGGGGCCAGAGCTATTCATGCCTCCCCCTCCCTGCTCCTTCCTCTGAGGGGTCACTGGAGATGTGAGCTGTTCCAGGCAGACCATCAGTGATGCCAGCCTGGCAGGAGTCGCCTCTGTGCCAGCTGCCTCTTTCATAATCCCACGTTTGAAAGTGGCAGCCTTGGGTTCATCAAAGAATTCTTGAAATCAACCGCAGCCTTTGATGGCAGGGGGGAGGGGCTGGGGCAGGAGCCTTATGCCGGAGCGGGTGCTGTCCGGAGTGGATCTAACTGCGAGGCCTTCTCCTCGAAGCCTCTTGTCTGCAGAGTGAAGACGATGATCGTGTGCAGCACAAGGACCTATTTGGCCATTTAGTCTGTGTGAGGAGGAGAGCTGAAACTTGCTTACTCTAGAAGTGTCTTTAAGGATGAAATGGAAATAAGTAGAAATTATGGGCTGAATTATGCTCCCCCAAATTTATAGGTTGACTCTTAGCCCCATTAGCTCAGAACTGACTGTACTTGGAGATGGGCTTCATGTGCCTGATTAAGGGGAGGCTGTGGGATGAACTGTAACCTGATATAACCAGCATCCTTAAGAGGAGAGCAAAAAGTACACAGACACACAGAGTGGGAGGTTACGGGAAGACATAGCGGGGCTGACACCTGCCAGCCAGCAGCAGACTCCTCCCCCAACCCCCCGCTGACACCCTCAGCCTGGACTTCCACCTCCAGGGCTGTGGGGGAAAAGTGCAGAGAAATACCACAGCGCAGAAGACAGGCTTTGTAAAGCAGGACATACCCCCACCACGTGAAACCAGCAGAGCTGGCATGGGGGAGAGCACGGGAACTGAGGTCAGGGCATGGGGGGGCCACCTAGGCCTGTGAGAGCCTTGGATTGTATTGGGAAGTGGCATAGGGCCACTGGAAGGGTTTGCACAGAATGACACACTTTGAAAGGACCCTGACCTCCAGCTGCTGTGTAGACGACAGACCAGAAAGGCAAGATATGCTGATGGGCAAGTTGAGGATGAAGGAGAAGCAGAATGAAGTCGATGCCATCCCTACTTCTGAACATCTGGGCCACCAGAGGGTGCCTGGCCCTCCACAGGAAGAGGGAAGGGTCAGAGACCCCACACACAAGGGGGCCAAGGACAGATGCTTAGTCCCAAGCCTGCTGCATCTGTGACTTTGGAGAACCCCATGCCCCCCAAATCCTATAACCCACTGTGCTCATCAACACCTGCAAAGAGAGAAGCATGGGTCCCCGTGCACTGGGCACTGTCCCTGCCAAGTGGACCTGGAGGAGGCGCTGCCTTGATTCCTTCTCTTACCCCACGGAACAGGCCACGGAAGGCAGCCACAGACAGACGGCCGAGCTGGGCTCAAGGGAGACTCTCCCCCATGGGTCTGGGCTTTTTGGTTTACAGAATGAGGCACCAGTCACCTGCTTGAATCTTGCCACCATGGGATGGGTGTCACCTTGCCAAAGAGCACGGCAGTAGGGGTGGGCATCACCAGCAAGACCAGCAGCCTCGTGTGTGGCCAGCCCTTGCCCTGCAGAGAGCACAGTTAGGGTCTCTACATTAGTCATTTTCCCATTGCCGACACAAAATACCGTGACACCCACAGTTTAAGGAGAAGTGTGTTTCAGCTCATGGCGTCAGAGGTTCAGTCTATTGCCAGCTGGTGGAAGCAGAGGAAGCAGCTCACCCCGGGGCAGCAGGAAGCAGAGCAGGAGGAAGGGGCTGGGGGAAAAATGCATCCAGTGCGGCGCCCTGCACACATCTCCTCTGGCCAGGCCTCCTGACAACGCATCCAGCTCCCTACCATCCAGTCGCCTCCCAAAGCCCAACCTTAAATGCATGAGACTTTTGGGGACGTTTCAGAGCTGGGCCGTAACATCTTACAGCAGGGTGACTCGGAATGACAGTGACAAAAAGTCAACCAGAGCTGTACACGGCCCTGGGTTTTTATCCCGCCCAACGTGTCTCACTGTGCTAACAGGAAAACTTCCCTTCTCTACACTGTCATGCAGCCACCTACCTGTCCCCCACCAAGCCCAAACCAGGCCTGGAGAGGAGGACTTTCTGTGGCTCCCTGGGTCCGGGTGGGCTCTCTGAGCAGAGAGACTGTCACATTCTGCCTAAGAAGAGGTGAGTCCTTGACAGCCAGGAAAGTCTTCATTGTTTGGAGTCACACTAAGGTGCACACCCACCTGTGCCACATCTGATGCTTGGACAGACCCAACAGAACCCTGCACGGTGCACCTGTGACCACACGAGACGTCACTGTCACTGCAGAGGCTGGCAGCGCATCAGGCAGCATTGGAAGGCTCTGAGGCCTCACCTCCTCTCATCCTCACAGAGCCCTTCAGGTGAGCACCAGGCTTAACGCCATCTGGGTGTCACCGAGAGGGACTCCTCCACGCCCAGCTGTGAACTGCAGAGCCTAGAGCCGGAATGTCTCTGAGGCTCGGACTCTCAAGCCCTCCTCCTGGCTCCTACTGCCCACACCCTCCTTGCACACGTCTGTACACATGCTGCCCGTCACACACGGGCGTGCACGCATGTGCCCGCACACACACACACACACACACACCACGCACGCAGCCTCTCAGGGCCATGCGCCAAGTCCACAGAATCCAGCATTCTCCAGTCTCCCTCTGGCAGGGAGTGGCAGTGACTTCCCATCCTGCTCTGAGGCTCGCTGCCCCTCCTGGCCTTAGACCCCGCAGCCCCAACAATTGCTCATTTGTCTCATTCAAATGCGGGCAAATTGCTGAGATGGGTTAAGTCTTTGTCTCTGCGTCTATGCAGTAGGCAGATCAGGAGTGGAAGCGTGAACCTTAAATCATCTTATCTAAGTCCACAACATTTAATAAATCTGTGGTTGCAGGCTTTTCCACCGACTGCCGGCAGTTAAAGAAAAGGGCAGTTTTACAGTTCAGCCGTGAGATGCTGGCTCACAAAGCAATCACTGCTTGTTCTGACTTATCAGACTCCATTATCACCTCCTTAATCAGGGATCCTCAGTTTGTTCTGCCACCGACACCGGCTCTACGTGCCCAGGAAATAGAAAAGGGGTGGAGGGGCTTCCGGTCTCCAGCGGGGAGGTCTTGGGGCGAAGAGTTCTCCAGATGGGGTGGGAGCCACTGGGTGCCACAGAGCACTTCTTGGGAGCGCAGCATCGGGTGTCCGAGCCCCAGGCTGCCCGTAGCACAGTCCACCTCTAAGCTGCGGAGGAGCCAGGGGCACGGCCAGTCTCCACTGCGGGCTGAGCCTGCTCCGGAGCGGTTAGTGCCCCAGACTCTGCATTTGAAATCCGACTCAGTGAGCTCTGGTCCCGACTTTGGCAGGGAACTCTGGACCCTTGTGAGACAGAGATGTTACATAATCATTCCACAGTGTCCTTGGAAGAATTGTGCAGAACTGAATTGGCTTTAGGAAGCATCTTGTTTTGGAAAATGGTCCAGCCTGGTTTCCATGTGGGGGAGCAGCCCTCTAGGACCATGACCACAGGCAGCCAGGACCCAAGACAGGTCAGGGAGCCCACCTCCTCCGATGGTCTTGCCTCATTTCACTTCCTGGGGCCACTCAGGCACAGAGCCCCAACTTGGAGGCAGGGTGGGCCTGGCTGACCTGGAGAATACAGCAGAGCTGCTTCCATGGCCTCCAAGGCTCCTACTTTGGTGTCTGGGATTCCTGCCAGGGGAAGGCCAGTCACCATGCCGTGGTGTGCTCAGGCCAGCCCGTGAGGTGCCACGTGGAGGGAGATGGGCACCAGCTGGCATGGCTGGAGGTAAGAGACAACAAGGCAGAACCACTCATCTGATCCACTCCTCTACTCCCCACCCCTGGAAGCCATGCAGAGGATTACTGGGGGGCACACGACCACCGCAGTGACCGGAGTGGGGTGAAGCCCTCCACTGAAAACTCAGGAAAGTTGTGGAAAAGTGCTCTGTCCATGCCAGGGACATGGGCACCAGCACCCAGACGGTGGCGTCCTTTGCTGGCTTCTACCCAGCACCACCTTGAGCCAGTGCTGACCTGGCCTCAGGCAGCTGACTAGGAGCAAGGGGCACCCAACACACCCAGTGCTTTCTCTATATCTCATGGCCTGGCCTCCACTGAACACATTCAGGTGCTCAGTCTGCACAAGGTTATTTTTAAAAGGGATTTATTCCTATTAAATTATATCAGTCTGACTCTTTCTCTCCCTCCTCCATGTCTCCTCAGGTTGATGCTTTTCATCCTATTGTCTTACGGTCAAAAGATGGCTGCCCCAGCTCCAACAATCACATCATCATTTAACCACATTTCTAATCAGGAAGAAAAGATGAAAACAGTTTCCTTCGAATGGCTTTCACTGACCAAAGGAGAAAATCTTTCCTGGAAGCCCCTTGAAAATACCTCCTTCTATCATATTGTCCAGTTCTGAGTTATAAGGCCATGTTGGGAAATGGAGATAGAAAATATCCTATTACTGGGTTTATTGCACATGAGAAAATTCAGGATTATTTTGGCAAGAAAGTAGGGTGACAGCCATTATATGAGTTATCAATTGCATCTACCTTGTATATAAATAAATCTCATTGTTCAAACACTATGGTATCAAATGCAAAGAAAAGGGATGAAAATATGTATTATAGTACAATAATGGTGAAAACGCGTTTCTAGCCCTCTGGCAAACCCATATCCCTGCTTTTCTTCATTTCCTTTCCTTCAGATTAGCTGAGGCCCAGGTCACAGAAGGACTTGGTCATGGCCTCCTGTTGATGGTAGAGACCTCAATATTCAAGCCAAGTCCTGGACTCTTGGGCCAAATTTGAGGTCACATCAACTTCTCCCTTGTGGCTTCTGGGGAACATTTTTCCCAACATGCTTTGCAAATTACAAAGGCCGAAGTAATCAAATAGAAGAAAACATCCTCCACTTGACCTCTGTCTTGACAACTCCTTACGCCCAGTAACACGTTAGGATCTCAAGTCCTGCAGCAAAGAGTGCATTTCATAACACTGAACTAGCAGTTCCTGGATTGGATGTGAGCAGCACCTATTAACATCCAGGTCTTCAGCTCCACAAAACACTGAGTTTCTGTGATGCTCCCCCTAGCAGGACAGCCCCAGCCACCGTGCTACTGGGATGAGCATCTGTGAGCAGGTAATGAGCCCATGTAGGCTGCTGGGCTTCGCTGTGTTCTCCTGCGCGATCCATTCAGGTGGTGCCGTTTTCTCTCTAGTTAATGAAGACGTTTATTTCTGTGTGCTCATTTGGGAATCATAATCACTGAGCACATGCCGTGAGGAAGGGTGTTCAGGAGGCTGGGCAGGGAGGGAGAGATCCACGCAGGCTCCCCACGGCAGGACTGGTCTCCAGGACTCTGCCTCTGCTCCTGAGGACCCTGCGTCCAGGCTGGGGTCTCTGTTAGAAAAGTTGCCATGTTATAAGCTACCTAACCTTACAATATGACTCTCCGGTGTGGCAAAAACTCTTTACTCAAAACCCCCTACCGGGTTCTGTTCCCGTTTACTGTGAAGGCCATATCTCTTAAAACTCAGGCCCCACTTTCCCATAAATGTCCAAACTCAGGAGGGACGACGTAGCAGTCACCCCCTCCCCTAGGCTATGACTTAACTCAGGCCAGCCACTCTGGTCCAAATTACCTGTAAAATTCACCTATCAAGGAGAATCCCTTTGTCTGTTTGGCCCAGTGCACAAATCTGGCCTCTACAAATAACTGATCCCCTACCCTACTCTCTCTCTTTTCATTCTCTCTCTTCTTTCTCTCTCCGCTTCTTTTTCCTCTCACCTCTCTCTGCACATCTCTCTTTCTCTCTCTCCTTTCCTTCTTTTTCTCTCTCTCTTCTCCCCTTTGTCCTTCCCAGCTCCTGAGGCTCCCATTGTGGGAGCTGCATCCCTTTAATAAAATCTCCTGCCAGGCTGCCTGGTGTGACATCAGGGCTCCTTTTTCTGCCTTAACAGTCTTCACCCCACGCTATAGACCTCTTTGCATGTGGCCAAGATAAGGTCACGGGCTCTGGCACCTCGAACCCAGCCTCCATTTCCGTCTGGGAAAGAGGTCCTGATTTGGGGCTTTCTTTCCCTTCCATGGGGCTGGGGAGGAGCATTTGATCATCCCTGATCACTGTGATTTCTAAACTTTTTGTGGAAATAATCACAGAGAGAAATGCACACATGTGAAGAGCACATCTCAGAGAATTCTTCTTTTAAAATTTAAATCTTTATCGGTACATTATATATACATATCAGGATTATAGTCAAGAATTTGTACCAGTATATGACATGACTTAATTCTTAGTTTTTCCCACTCCCCCTACCCAACCTAACCCCTATATACATAAGCTTTGTTTCCTTTTTTTACCATCACAGTTTTTCTTTCCCCTCATTACACCCCATTTCCCTTTGAATATTTTCTATTTCACAATATCTCTCATACATTCTAGAACTCATTTACATCTTCAGTTTCTCGTACCAGAGAAAAGATCTGATATTTACACATCTCTGACCTATTTATTTCACTTATGAGTATGTCCTCAAGGTACATCCATTTGAGTATGAGTGACTCAAACGTGTCATTCTTTATGACAGAGTAATACTCCACTTCATTTTATAGAAAAATCACCTCTTCCATATCCAGTCACCAGTTGATGGACATTTGGGTTGTTCTCACAAACTGGTCACGTGGTACCAGCCCCTTCCTAAGCTGTCTATACACTCAGCACCTCAGAAGCCTTGGGTGCTGGCCTCCAGGCAGGGACCACCACCATCTGTACAGAAAGAAAAAAATAAAAAGGGCTAGGGATGTAGCTCAGCATGGAGGCCCTTGATCTAATCTCTAGGACTTTGAGGAAGGATAGAAGGAAGGAAGGAAGGAAGGAAGAAGGAAACCACCCGATGTCGTCAATAAACTTCAAGAGAGAGAGAACTGTGGGGACTGTTATATTGACAAAGACTTGAAAGACGTAGCAGCCGCTGAAAATTGAGGTGCCCCATTCAAATACTGACCCAAAGAAGTAGATGAAATGCCGCGGAGGCTCCCTCTCTGCCTCCACATGGCATACGGCAGAGTCTGTGCTGGATCGAGTGTGAGCGCAGGGAGAAGTAGGGTAACATCTACTTGGGGCTGGGCTGTTCCTAGGCCCCAAGCAGGTGACTAGTGAAGGTAGTAGTGGCCTCACTGTGTAGCCGGGGACCCTTCTTTTCCATCTTTGTGTGGGGTGCTCTAGGGGACAGGTGGGGGGCTGAAGATCACAGAGCAGGGAAGGAGGGGGACATGTCTGACCCTGGAGGAAAGACCTGTTGGGGAGGCAAGGACACAGATGAGCTCCAAAAAGATGGAGCTGGGGGGAAGGCATGGCCCTCCTCCACTTCGGGACTCTGGGGAGAGACTGGGCCCGGGACGGAGCCAGGTCCCACCAGCAGGGGGCAGAGCACTGCAAAGTCACAGGGCCCCAACCTTGTCTGCGTCCCATGGCTCCACAGAGGGGACCTGGGAGGGGACAGGGAACCTCCCCAGGCGGCCAAGCAGCCATGCAACCACAGGGCTGAGAGGTCCCTGGGTGACCAGATGGAGCCCCATGAATTACTGTGTGACCCACAAGAGGGAAGGCGGGGGATGCACGACACCCCCGGCTCAGAGACACAGCAGGACTGGAGGTCCCTGGGACCAAGTGACTGACAGGAAGAGACAGAGGCTGCTCTCGGGTCAAGCTAGTCACATGCCACAGTCCTGCCACTTCCAGGGTGCTGCAGGTATAGCTTGGGCGAGGACAGTCCCTTGTGGGGAGCCAGCCTGACCCAGTGTGGCCTCTGAGAGGTCCACAAACCACCGAGCCGTGCATGACTCTCCCAGGGGGAAGGAGGATCTGGGGAAGGCCCACAGCGCCAAGCCGGAAACAGGGCCGCCTCCACATCCCCCACAGTCTTCCTTCTGTTTCCGTCTGTGCCTTCTGCTTCCCTTCCCCCTGCCCTCCTTCCTCTCCTGGCAGCCAGGACGTGCAGATAGCTGGACTGCCTGAAGCCTGCAGCTGCAGAGGGAGAGCTGGGGACACTTGCCACTTCTCAGCCGCCCCGTCCTCACAGCTCCTGCATCTATCCCTCCAGCTCCATGGTGTCACCTCCAGTGGAGAAGCATTTACCGAGCACCTGCTAGATGTGTTCTGGGCCCCAGGCCAAGTCTTTCCACCCTCTGGCAGCCCGGCCTCAGCGCACAGACAAGCCAGCCTAGCAGACTCACCTGGGAAAAGGATTCACTGAAAACATCTTCAGCTGCTACAGAATCTCTCACGGCCTGGAGGCCCACGGGGACCACACGCTCAGCACGACCAGGGCAAGGCACAGACGTGCCCGAGTGCGGCGCCTCCATGCTGGGCTCTCGCCACTCATGACTGCAGGATGCTGAACACCGAATGAGCAGCACCGTGGCCACTGTGTGGGTCACTCACCAGACACCAGGGTGGCCGGCGGGATGGCGCAGCATGATCTCCACAGCCAGGGCTGGGGGTGGGGTCTGCCGCAGAGCCGCTCGGCCCATTCCAGGGGGACAGCAAGATGAGGGAGAGGAGCTCGCTGGCCATGGAGATAGATCCATGTCCATTTCCTGGGCTCAGCGCCGGCTCCTCCTTTAAATCTTGCAGGGAGTGGCAAGGTGGATATGTCCCCTCATTCATCACATTAGCCATGTGGGGGCCCTGGGGACCTGCTGAGAACAGGACTGTCAGCAGCAGAGAACCAGGGGCCTGAGCCTCAAGTGGCCGCAGAGCGAAGCTCCCTGTAACTCCAGCGAGCTTCATGTCAGAGCCCAGCCACAGAGGGACAGGAAGAAGCTGTGGGGAGTGAGTGTGTGTGTGAGAGAGACAGACAGAGAAAGCTTCCACATATGTGTGTGTCAAGACGTGTGTGTGTGCTGGTGTGTACTGTGTGAGTTGTATGGGTGTGTCTCTGAGTTTATACCGTGTGTCTGCGAGCTCTCACCTGTGTGTGACTGTGTGTCTCTAGGTTCTCATGTGCCTTCGGGACAGGCAGGGCTGAGGCTCCCACGCGGTCGTCAGCTCTGACACCTTCTGACAGTCCCGCCCTGGCTCCCTCGTGGGCTCAGTGCCCTCTGTCCCTGAGGAATGCTGACCTTAGGGAGGTGACAGCAGGCTCTATAGAGAAACAGCCCACGTGACACCCAAAGCGCTGCTGTCCAGGGGCCCCGGGCACCACCCAGAAGCCTTGCCCATGGGAGTAAGGCCGGGAGCCCATTCTCTCTACAGAGGTGCCAGTTCCGGCATTTGGGTCAGAATGTGGAGAAACACAGACTTAAGAGGATGCCCAGAGATGTCCCTTCAGCCCTGCAGGGCTGTGACCTTCTTGTCCCTTTCATCGCTGGCAGCCTGGGGACAACAGGTGTTTGCTGAATGAATGAGTGAGTGGATGATGAAGAGTGGTGTGGTCTGTGCACACTGGGGGCCACAGAAGCTGCGGATGAGAGGGGGCTGGCCCTGCCCTGTGCCCGGGAAGCAGGGCCGCATCTGAAGGCACCGCACAGGCTGGCGCTATGTCCCTGACCCCCAGATTCCCCCCAACTCTTTCTTGTCTGCAGTCCATACCTTCCCTGCTGGGCCAGAGGAAAGTAAGTCCTGGAAAGACTGTAGTGCTGATGGTGGCTGGGCAGCTGCCACCCTGGCGAATGTTTCTCTTCTTTCAGCCCGAGTGTCTGTCTGCAGAGGCCAAAAGCATCAGAGGCTAAATAATCACCCACCGAGCCCAGAGCCAGGGGTCAGCCCTTAAGGCCTGTGGCCTGCGCACCTCACCCTTCTGCTCTGTGGCCTGGGCTCCCTTGGAATGCCTCAATGGAACCCTGGTGGAGGATGTGTGAGGCCTTAGCCAAGAGGAGGGTCTCTGGTCCCCTGAACCAGAGACAGAGTCCTCATCCACACCACACACCAGGAACAGGAAAGGAAGAGGGTAGAAAGTGAGGCCCAAAGAGGTGGCTGCTTCCTGGGGAGCTAAGGTTCCAGAAGCCTCAGGCCCTGTGTGCGAGAGGCCGGGCGTGATGGTGAGCCCTGGGAATCCCAGCGTTTGAGGAGACCAAGGCAAGGACAATGGAAGTTCAAGCCCCTGACCTTACAACTGAGGGATTTAGCAAACCTGTCACAGAATAAAAAGTAACAAAGGGCTGGGGTGTGGTAGAGGTGTGGTTTGGGGTGTGGTTGGGGATGTGGTGGAGGTGTGATTGGGGTGTGGAGGTGTGGTTAGGGGGGTGGTTTGGGGTGTGGCTGAGACAAGGGCCCAGTTTAAGAAAAATAGTCTGAGCTCTGCAGGTTCCAGCAGGCAGAGGACCCTGAGCGGGGACAAGGGATGGGTCTCACGTTTGGAGTTGAGCCCGTGGCGCGGAGAGTGTGATGGAATGAAGGCACAGGCCCTGCTCTGCAGCTGGGACCCAAAAAGCAGGACAGCCCTGCGTGACCCTGGCTGGCTCCGCACACCCCATGTGGAGACACCACTGTTTGCAGAGCGTAGAGCTGGGTGTCACTATTTGTGGAGCTTGGAGCTGTTTGCAAAGCTTGTCATCACTTGTGTCACCGTTTGGAGAGCACGGCACTGTTTGTCATCCGCCGAGTCTGGGTTTATTTGCCGAGCTCGTGTGGCTGGAGAAGCAGCACCTCTGTGAGCTATTTCTGCCCTGTTGTGATGCGGGCAGAGTCCGTCCCTCCCTGTCTGAGGCTGACTGTGCAGATGTCACTGTCAACTGCAGCTGCCTCACTGCCTGGCCCCTGTGTGTGGTGCCCTCCTGGCTGCCCTGTGCTGCTGAGTGGGGACATGGGATCCAGGCATCACTAATGTGGGCACTGCCCTCTGTGCTCTGTTCCTGTCTGTGCCCAGCGTTTGCCCAGCCCCTCTCTGTGTATAACTGGACCCGCAGGCCAATCTGCTCCACCATAGGCGCAGCCACCCAGAAAGCCCAGTGTGTCCTGAGGCAGCCACTGCCCCTCCCTGCTGTGCACAGGTCCAGCCCAAGCTCTGCGCCCTCTGACTATTTCTGACTATCTGAATACCAGCTTCTGGTTATCTTAGACGTCAGACCTTACAGCCCCACCTGACAGTCCCACCACCTGTTTCTTGGAGCTCAAAGCCTTGCGAAGTCTGGGCCCCGTGGGTGGCTTGGAACCAGGAACAAAGCAGACTTACAAAAGAATCAGGCCTGGCCAAGGATTTAGCTCAGTGGCAACATGCCTCCCTGGCAAGCGCAATGTCTTGAGTTTGATCCCCAGTACCTCAAAAAAAAAGAAAGAAAGAAAGAATTGGGGCTGACAAGAAAAAGGAAAAAAATGACTCTGGAAGAGAGAAGCCATCAGGAAAGATGAAAGAATTTTGCTCCTTCATCTGACGGGGCTTGAAAGCTGTCGTTGGGTGGGAGACGGCACCTGATGGCGGAGGGTGTAATTAATGAAGTTGAGGTACAGCAGCCACAGGCGGCTGGCACAAATGATAAAGTGGCCCTGCACAGCGAGTCCCCCTTGGTGACAGAGATAAGGGACACCCCTTGAAGGCACGAGGCTCGCCGCAGTCAGAGCTGGGAAGGGGGCCAGGGTATGTTGGAGGCCAGGGCTTGCATGGGCAGGAAGCCTCGGTGGGCAGACAACTGCCTTCTCGGGACCCCAGACCTTGAAGTTCAGCTCCCTGGTGTGATAGCTAAAAATAACCACTTCTGCCATTGCTCACTTCTTTGAGAGAGAGATGCAGAAAATGAGAGCATGTGTTGAAGGGGAAAATCGAAGGGAGTGTTAAAGGCAAGTTACAAAAAAAAAAAAAAAAAACATTTTGAAAGCACCAAGAAATCCACAGACTATTGAAAAAACATAAAGAAAGCCCTCATTGAAAATGAGAAAAATGTGTGCTAGGGATCAAAAAAACTGGTTCTGGTAAGAAAAAAAAACCTGCATGGCTAACCAGGAGAGAGAAAGAGGGCATGGAAAGGGAAAGGCATCACTTAACTGTATATAATTTATATCATATATTTACATTTTATGATTCATTATTTATTACAAGAAAAGGAGGTGCGGCAGGTTGGATGTGTGCTTGAAGTCAAATGTCCAAGAAAAGCAGCCCTTTGGGAACAACTCAAAGCCAGAAGGTAATCAGCGCTCCTTTAAATAACTTCAAAGTCGGGGAAGCCTGGTAAAGGAGAGGTAAAGGAGGTGTGGGGCGGAGAGGGGAGTCGGACAGGCTGGCGAGCCCACATCTGTGCTGGGAAGACAGCCCAGGATGGCCGCTCCCGAACAGTCTTTTGATGGCGAGCAGCAAGGTCCAAGATTAAATATTCACGGTAGCCATGACCCTTAGAAGTGCACATCGATTTGCAGCTCACCACGATTTTCACTGGCATGATCTCACTTGATTGCATCATCTCGTGGCCGGAGGATGAGCAGGACAGAAGGTTGGAGCCGCCCCATTTCCTAAGGCCAGAAACTAAGCTCAGAGCTTAGAATTTCAGTCTCAGTTAGGTTTTGCTGACATCCAGTTCTGTATCAGGGAGCCCCTGAATTTCCCTTCCCGAGGGGTGTCTGATTCTCCGTTTCATTCAGAAATTGATATAAGTAATTGCTCTTCTGGACCCTAGAAGCCACTAGCAGCTCCTTGAGGAACTCAAAGGTAAATGGTGCTCTTGTCTAACGGCATTCTGGATTGGGAGGTGGCTAGGCAGCATCGCTCCAAGGACCTAGATCCTTCTGTAAGTTTCCTGGAAGACAGAGACCAACATCATCATTGTTCTTATTGTCCTTGAAGGCAGCTATGATGGGGTCCACATTTTTCAGATGGAAAATCTGAGTTTCCAAGAGATTCAATAACTTGTCTAATTTCACTTGACTGTTGAGTATGGGAGTGAGATTTGAACTCTCAACTTCTAAAAGATTTGTTGTGGGAACCAGTATACATGATTGGATTGTGGGTGCCCAAAAGTGCCACCACCTGGCTTTGAGAAGCCAGACACCCAGGAAATCTGGCTGTTCCCCAGCTGGAGCTTGAAGGCTTCAGAACCAAGGACACCAAAGGCCAAGTCCTGGGCCCAGAGAACCAGGAGTGCCAGGGTCTGAGGGCAGGAGTGAGTGAGGGCTCTGGCTCCGACAGGGGCTGATCTGCTGCCCCTCCCTTCGTGCTCTGTCTGGGCCCTCACAGGGCCGAACATCAGCCACACGGTGAAAACCAATCCTCCTCTCCCGGCTTCCCCATCCACAAGTCACCTCACCCAGAAACACCTTCACAGACACACTCAGCCGGAATGTCTGACCAAGCAGAGCAAGCTCAGGGCTGAGAAAATCTTCAGGACCCTGTCACACCTGCCGCTCCTGAGAGCCTGGAGCCCCGCCCCTTCCCGGTCCCCTGGCTGCTCCGGCCTGACTCCCCCTTTTTCTAGAACAGAAAGCTGGTGCTGAGAAGCAGTAATTGGGAATCTTTTGTTCTGCACAGTCTCTGCCAGGCTCCCAGGGCTGCAGAGTTGCTTTCTACTGCCAGGCACATGGGGGTTGGCCTTTTTCATTCACTTGAATGTTTGCCATCCAAAAGGGGGATCAGCAAGGCTCACAGAGAGGGTGAGGGGGAGTCAGGATGACGGAGAGAGGGCCTGGAAGCAAGATGGAGCGCCGGGAGGGAGGGGAGAGGCAGGCAGCACAGGGAGGAGGGGCAAACAGTAGAAACATACTTTGCAGGGACCACCAGAGAGGCAGCTGGAGCTTGAGACAGGCGAGGATGGGGACGGATAACAGGAGAGAGCAGACAGATGCTGAAGGAACCACTGCTTGACCCCAGGCAAAGCGGGAGAGAGAAGAAGGGAAATGGGCCAGGTGTTTGCCCAGCCCCGGAGCCCTGAGGACCTGCAGTGCCTGTGCACCAGCCAGCCCAGAATGCTAATTACAGGCTGTTTTTAGCAATCCCAGAGCTCAGAGCTGCCGGCCCTGAAAAGGAAGACAGGAGACTGGAGGGGGTTGCCCGGGTGCCTGGGAGACCCCTGGAGGAGGGGCTGAGCAGTGGGGCTGAGGCAGGGCGCTGGCTGGGCCAGGAGAGGTAGGGCATGGGAGAGGGTAAGCTTGGCGCATCAGCCGGCACAGACCTCCAAGGCCCCACCCACTCCCTGCCTCTGCAGACAATAGTCCCTTCTGTTGCTTCTGCCCTGACGTGGGTGTTTCATCCCCATCTCCACTTGTGTCATGGCAGGTCCTGCAGCCGCAGCCAGTGACCTCAGCTCCCTTCCTGCCCCTGAGCCCCATCACTGGAAGCCAACCTAGCTTTGCACGTACACGCCCTTTGACACAGACTGCAGTGTCCACTGGAAACCAAGAGCTATCCCTTTCTGGCCTTTATTTTACCTCACCTCTGTGCTCCACACCCCCAGCCCCTCCCAGTCAACATCTGTCTGCAGATCAGGCTCAGGCAATGAGGGAGCCAGGCCTCAGGGAGAGGTCACCAGCCTCCCCAGAGCCCGCATCCACGCCCCTGGGCCGCCAGAAGGCCTGCACACCGCTGCCCACAGGAGGAAAAAGCTGGAATGTTCCCTCATGGTTACTGGCGAGGAGACCATGAGTATGCAGTGAAATTCTCTGCTTGGACAGAGGGCAAACATCTCCAGAGTTCTCCTGTGCCCTGCCCCTCATGCACAGAATGGGCTGAGCTTTTCCAGCCCTCTGTCCCTGGGTCCCCACCCTCCCCAGCAAGCAGTGCTCTGTGCCAGATCTTCAGTGGGCACATGTCCACCCCACCCTGCACCCCTTGCCTCTTCATTCAATCACCCCACACACACCCAGAATTACACGTGGGGGCAGAGGAACACACGCCAGACAACACAGCATGCACACACACGCACACGCGCAGCCACAGACAGACAAGCCACAAAGGGAGCAGTCAGGCCCACAGCCCCGCTCAGCAGCGGCCCTGCGCTCACAAATCCAAGTTCAATTAAATATGCACTCACACACCCGTGGCCACAGTCAGGTCCCTGTTTGCCCCAGGCAAGCGGGTTGGGGCTGAGCAGTCTGCACAGCTAAGGAGCTTTTGATTTGACAAATAAATTACATTTCTCCCACATTAACGGGAAGGCTTTGAAGATTCAAAGCCTCAAGCCAGGAAGCAGTGGACCCCCAGAGGGACAGGGGCAGGGGTCAGCTATGAGACCGTTCTCCTCCCCACACCCCTGGAGGGTGCTCGAAGTCACAGTGGCAACAGGCTTCGACAGGAGTGAATGGGAGGGACTGTGGCAAGCCATGTGGCCCGGCCACAGGAGGAGGTACCAGAAGTCTCCAGATCCTAAACACCAGGCTCATCTCAGGGTCCTCCTGCTTCGATTTTGGAACCTCCTCTCTCTTCCCTCCCTAAGAGTCTTGCAGGCTAATACCCTCACATGCTAACGACCTGGCCTTCCCCAACTTCTGGGACATCCAAGAAGAAAAATGCATTCCTGGGACAAGAGAGGCACCCAGCAGCATCCAGTTTGGCCCTGCGACCCAGGAGATGCAGGCTTAGCTCCTGTCCTCTCACTCCCTGGCCAAGGGAAGGACCATCGCTGGGCTGGCACAGGACCTGAGATCGCTTCGGTGTCCTCGGACAGTGGATGGGTATTGGAGGATATCCTAGGGAATGAAGGTCAACTTTTTCAAAATCTGGCTTAGTCAAGAGATAATGACCTGACTTTCTGTTCGATACACTTCTATCTGTAAAGACTTCAGATGCCACCTCTCCAGCCAAACAAAGCAGGATCAGGGAGGGAGAGGCTAGGTGACCTCAGAGCCGCCCACTTTATGCTTCTCTGGTGGGATGGGGCCAAAGCAGAAGTGGCTCCAGGATCAAGCTGCTCCCTTTCCTCCTGGAGGCCTCAGCGTGGCACACAGGAGCCCTAGAGCAACAGGCGTGGCTCCACCACAGCACAAATCCTGGGGCGATAATGTGGTTTGGCTGCTGTGCCAGGAATCCAGACAGGTTGAGCAGTTTCAGAAACCCCACTGGGGACAAATCTGAGAGGGCAGCTGCTGTCCCTGGAGCAAGAGAGAAACAGCCCCACCCCCACATGCTCATGCCCATGGAGACAGAAGATCCAGGGAAGGGAGTGTGCATCACAACCACACAGCCGGCTGAGCTGTCTGCGAGCAGCGAGCAGCCGGGAGCGGTGTGGGGGGGAGGCCATCTGGGCGTGAGCTCCCTGTCTAGCCACTTCCTGGTGGGCCTCTTGGTTATGCTGCCGAGCCCGTCTGTGTGTTGCTCTTTGGCAGGAGGAGGAGGGGGTGGGATGGAAATGGGACAGGACTTTCAGAGATGAGCAGACTAATTTTCTGTTAATGGCTGGTTGCTTGGCAACCCAGTTTCTCCCTGCCTGTTGCCCTCCAAATCGGATGGTGAAATTCTCAGTGTCAAAGCGCCTCCCCTGGAAAACTCCATTCTGTGGCAATCGCCCTGCCCTCCCCATCCCTGTCCTGGCCCTCATGGCACAGAATGTAGGACACAAAGCAGAGCCAGATGCACAGAGCCCACAGAGGCCCCTCTGCCATCCGTGCCCCACATGGACAATCTCATGCCTATACATGTACACACACATGCTCACGTCAGCACATATGTGCAAGCACACACACAAGTGTGCTGATCTGGGCTGTAAGTACATAACGGCAATAAACTGCAGCTCTGAGTCCATGTCACATGCCTTGTTTTACTTTGAATTTTAAATTAATTTCTCACTGAGGCTTTATGAGCCACGTGAGCATCCGTAATTTATCAAGATGAACCAGGAAGTGTATCCAGGGACCAGAGAGTTTGTGAACAGATGTTATGGAAATCCAGGTGTAGCCCTAAAATGACCCCAAGAATGACCTCTGTCTAAAACCTTCATCCCTTCCCACCACCTGGAAATTAAATCCATGGGTGCCCTTTCTTGTACCCAGTCAATAGCCAGAGCCTCCTCTTCTCGGCCACCTACCACCCAAGTTGGGGAATCCCAACAAGCCTGAGCTAGTTTGCACCTTCACATAAAGGACAGAGATTTAATAGCAGAACGGCAGAGTCTCTTCAGTCACAGTCACTATTTACTTTCAAGGGAAATTGGCCAATTCACTTCTCAGCCTCCCCTGCGGGGAGAATGGTGGACAGAGAGAGACATAAGAGGGGTCAGCAGGGGGCTGATGGGAAGGATGTTATGGGTGAGTAATTCTTAGTTAACAAACTCTCTCACCCTTCCTCAACTCTTTCTACTTTTTTCCTGGAATATTAGTGTGATGGTTGGAATTCTAGAAGCCATCTTAGGTCATGAGGTGACCTTGGGAGACAGAAAGAGGAATGGGGACCAGAACTCGGTACCACGCTGCCCTCTTGACAGGCCTGGATTGTCAACACTTAGACCTCTTCGACACGAGAGAAAAACACACTGATTGCCATAGGCCAACAGCACACTCAATACTGGGGGTTTCTGTTGTACAATCAAATCTTACAGTAACAGATACAGACAGTAGCAGATACAGACAGTAGCCTAAAGACAGATACAGATACAGGCAGTAGCCTAAAAGTTAAAAGTGTGGACATCCTGGTGGCCAGAGACCCCAGGACGAAGGGCGGGCAGAGATAAACTGGGTCCCACTTTGCATCTGAGCCCCTCTAGCAACAGCCAGGCTGCCCGTGCCAGGCTGCCAGAACAACTGCCTCCGTGGCTCCCCTGGCCCAGACCCCTTCCCACAGGCCACGCTGAACCCCTGCACCCCTGTCCTGTGAAACGTGGACCCCGATGAGGCCTCCTGAACAGCCTGGAGGAGCCAGGAGAGACGCTGCATACATGACAGGCGGTGTCCTCCAGCATCCCAAGTCTGCTGGTCAGTTCCCATGGCCACGGCTCCGTACCCACAGGTCCCACACCTGCAGTGCTGTCCTTCCAGCAGCCCCTGCCTTGGCCTCCCACTTCCTCCGTGCTGTCTACGCCTCTACAAAAGTCAGGGACTTTTGTACTTAGCAATGTTGGCTTGTGTACTAGCATCGGGCTTTTCTCTCCCCTGAGAACCTTAACTATAGAGATTTTGTGTGTTTCGGACACTGCAGTCTTCACTCCTCGCCCAGCACTGTGGAGGCATCTTCCTAAGCAGTTGGGTGAGGAAAGAGACAAATGAGTGACTGTGTGAGTGTACACCTGTGTGTCTTCATCCACATGCACAAACACATCCAGATACACGTGTGCAGTGTTCACGGGAGAAGAAGCTCCAACACACCATCCCAGAATTCCTGAGACTCACACAAGCCAGAGAGGCCATTGGAGAGTCTGGCTCTCAGCGGGCATCAGTGCATAGCGGAGCACGCTGGGGGTGGCAATGAAATTTCAGGTTTAAGTCGCACAATAAAGTATTTTTATTTATGTGTCTTTTATGCTCCTTACCTTATAAAAGTGAATTTTCATGGGCACTTTTCTCCTCAGTGTGTAGAACTCTCCCCCTTCTTGTTTTACAGGGGTTCAGCCAGCAGCGTCCCCAGGGACACTCAGAAAGAGAGGGACGGACACTTCCTGCGGACCACTCCACAGCGCAGGGAGCCCATGGACACCAGGGCCCTAGTGCAGGGGACGGGGAGGAGCAGAATGTGTCCCCAATACAAATAAATTCCACTGCCCCTTTCCTTCCTTCCTTCCTTATGCACAGAATAGATTAATCTGTCCAAATTTACTAATAGCATTGAGAACTAGGTCAAAAGGGTAACGTTTCTCACAGGTACAACTTTTCTGTTTCCCGGGTAAACGTTGGCACTGTGTTATGGAACACAGTCATTTATCTGTTTTGAATGCTCATTAATAGCTGTTAAACTTTATTATTTATTAAAAAACGAATAATTCATTCAATTTTTAAAATTAAATACAGAACCACTAATGGATCCCATTTAAATAATTAAAAGCCGCATAAGTGAAGGGACTCGGTGGCGAACAGATCGCCGCCACGCACACGGCAGGGGGACAGGCTCCCCAGTGTTCAGGGGCACACGCGTGTGCTCAGACGCAAGTGCTGGGGGCTAAGCCCCTTCCAACAGCACCCACAAAGCCCTGGGTCACCTCCGGGCACAGTTATGGGCCCTGAGTGTGAAGCTCAGTCCACACACAGTAAGAGCGGTGGAGGAAGGTTCTCCCGCTGCCTGCCCTCAGTGCAGCCTGTGCCGCAGCCGCACTCTCCTGGACGAGCCCACGGTGCCTCCTCAAATCTCTAAAGAGACATCAAGCTGCACTCCAGAGAGTGTTGGATATTTTATGGATGTTGCTGCTGCTTATCTATTTGAAAACTCACTGCACGATGCTGATGGCAAATAAGTCCCTTCTAACCAGCCCAAGCAGGCGGGGCATAGACCAAACCCTGGCTTTGTCACCCTGTCAGAGTCATACCCACTGTCAAGGACAGCGAGCTGCTCTCCAGAGTTAGACCCCCCAGTGGCATCTCCACGTCCACCACTAACAAAGGGCAAGCCCCGGGCGAGGGTGTGGACTTTGCTGCCTCCAGCTTGCCAGTCTGAGAGTTGAGGTGACAGTGACATCTGCCGTAGGGCCCCTAAAGACAGAATGGAAGGAGTGGGGGAGGCAGGGGGAGTGTGTTCAGTGAGCCAGGGTCCTGGGGCGTAACACACCGCTGTACGGTATCAGCCATCAGCACCACATCAGCACCACCCCGCCCAGGACAACCCTGGTCTGCTGACATTAGCACCTCTAAGAGGGGACAGGGAGGGACCGTGGGAAAGGGCTCCCAGGAAGGCCTTCACCTGCCCCTGGGCTTCCAAGGCAGAAGGAGCCAGCCCAGGGGAGATGTTGATGGCAAAGGCCCCAGGGCCTGCTAAGTGACCCCTTTGGAACACTGTTTGGGGCTACACCTTGGAAATAGGAAATTTACAGCCTTAAAATTCAGCGTCTTCTAAGGAGAGATTGTCAGGGACTGGGAGAAGGAAAACAGATGGAAACTGGGCTGAAAATTCCACTCCTTCCAGTGTGGTTTGCTAGGGCCTTCCTCCCTTGGAATGTGAAAGCCAAATTCAATATGGCTTCCTGACCCCTGACAGGCAATTTGCATATCAACAGGGAGCTGGAGGCTTCAGAAGGAAAAGGTTGCTGGGAAAATGGTCCTTGGGGGATAAAGTCTCAAGAGAAAACCCAAGAGAGAAGCATCCCCAAGGGAGAATGAGTGAGGAAGGATCCCCAGGCTGGCTCTTCTTCGTCCCCTGCACATGCCTGGGGGTACAAGCTAAGTGGCTTCTGGTGCTTGTGGTTTCAAGGACAGTTCCCTCCAGACTGAGGCATGTGTGGGCTTTGTAATGATCTTGTCCTGTAGTAAAGCTGTGGAGTGTCGGACACACCAGGCACTAGATGGAGCGCCCTCCTCCCGCCACCCCAGTGAGCCCTGGATCTGTTGGTGGGCTTGATGCCATCACCACATTTATCTACGGAGGAGTGATAAAGGCACTGGATTATTCTAAAGTCCTGTGATTGCTACCCTTAGAATGGCCCCAGGTAGCTGAGGGCCGATGGTGCCCACAGGTGCTGCCAGCCCATCTGGTGCCCCCACGTGCCCACTTCTGTACCCCATGGTTCTCACAGACTCCCTCTGTGAGTGAAGCTTTCATCTTACTGACTTAGAATTTTGACAAGAAAGCCAAAGAAACTTCCAAAACCTTTACAGTCAACAGAGAAGGGCTTTAATTAGACAAATACAAAGAGAAAGGAAAGGCGATCTCCGATTCCATCAGCTGGGCAAGTTGAGACAACCATCTGCTGACCTTGGGAGGCTAAGCACAGAGAGACCACGCACAGACCACCTGGGAAATCAGTGCAGTTGTTTTAGTTTTGTTCTTGTTTTTCAGAACACTAATATCCTTCTTATCGAGCTGGTTCCTATTTTTTAAAAACCTCGGCATGATGAGGTTCCCAGTTGTAACACTACATCTAATAGCTCCCTTGAGCCCCTGCCCCCACCCTACCCTTGCACTTTGCAAAACATTAAGGAAGTATAGACATGCTTCAGAAATGTTTGCTGACCTAATGGTTGATTCTGTTTGAAATCATGTCTCAGCTGTGGTCCAGGATTCATCAGGGATCCAAGAAACTTGAGAGAACAGAATAGCCAGGCTGGAAGAAGCCTTAGAAATCTCTATGTGCTAATATGTACCATGGTGTGGACACGGAAGGCAGGGAAGAGAGGCCCGGAGCAGGTGAGGAGCTCAAGGTGGAGCAAAGAGGGCAGGCACCAGGCCTTGCCCCACCCACCCAGCATACTCGTCTCTCTGCTGTTTGTCCATTTCCAACACACTCCCTTAGCAAACTCCAGGATCCTCATGAGCTGGGGAAAGCAGAGGCCGCTGAAACCAGCCCTGGGGAGAAGCGACATCACTATCTGTGAGCACCACCGCAGAAGCACAGCCTGAAACTCAAGGTACCCGAGGAAATGCAAAATCTCAAATTTCTTCTGAAGGCGGAGATGCGTGTGGCTGGAGGAGACTGGATTTGGTGGAGAAGAGACCTCACCCTAACTTCCCAAGCTGGACACCGGGCTGGGGGTTCAGCTCAGTGCCTGACACATTGTAACTGCTCAGTTAACAACCTCCAGATAAAATAATGACTGTACATATGAAGCAGAGGATTTGTGTGCAGGATACACCACGGCACATGGGAAGAATCCTGCACGGAAGTCTTATACAGAGATACCCTAGAACTCAATAATCCCAAGATAAACAATCCATTTTAAAAACAAACAGCAACAGATTCTAACAGGTAATTTACCAGAGGCAATGCAGATGGTCCATAAACACAAGGAGAAAGTGCCCGACAACGTTACCCTTCAGGCAGATGGGAATTAAAACCAGTGAATTCTCATTACATGCTGGGCACTTGGGACCACCAAAATGGCCAACACCACCAAGCACTGAGAAGGACGTAGAGCACCTGGAACTCCCTTACATGGATGGTGAGAAGGCAAAACAGTGTAATGGGAAAAATGCACGAGATTCTCCCAGATCTGAAAACCCATCCACTTCTGACCCATTTCTAACTACTCACCCAAAAGAAATGAGAGCACATAGACTCACAAAGATCAGTACAAAAATACTCACTGCAGTGTTGTTCTTAAGTCACCACAAACTGGAAACAACCCAAATGTCTATTAACAGCAGAATGGGTAACCAGATTGCAGTGCACACACACAGCAGGTGCAACTCCTCAAGCAAGAGGGAGTAAACTATCGGAGGACACAATATAGATGAACAAGACACGTTGCTGATTTCAGAAGTGTTGCTCAGAAAGCTTCTGTTGAGCAATTCCATTTACTTGAAGTTCTGGAGCAGGCAAAGCTGTATGCCTGCTGCGAAAGAGAAGAACGTGGCTGCCCGAGAGCTGGAGACAAGAATCAACTGGAAAGGGGCACAAAGGCACGTTCCAGAATCCTGAAATGCTTTGTACCTTGATGAGAATTCAGGTTACACGCTTGTATTACTTGTCAATGGCGTGATGTGCACGCTGAGGCCCTAGCCTTGCTGGACACAGGCCAGTGCTGCTAATTACTTTAAAATACAAAGAAGGAGAACCTGGGGAAAGGGAATAGAAGAGTAAGTGAAACAGACCACATCGGGACATGTGCACATCCCCATTTCCTAAGACGAATGCATTTATTATGTGCCACAAATGTATATCAATAGAAAAGAAAGAAAAGCATTTGAGTAATCCTAAATAAACAAGTCAACACCTGCCTCAAGAAAAAAGAAGATGGCAAGGATGATGCAAGAAGCATATTCACAGTGAGGGGAAGTATGTTGAGGGATATTCATGGCAAAGTGTCTTTTACTATAATATCCTTTAAATTTTAAAAGGCAGGTGAAGGGTGGGTTGCTGAGAAAATAGAATGATAAAGGAAATAGAGTGAAAATTATAAACCCTTGTAGTAGCTGTCTGCCATGCAGAATTTGTGTATTTTTAAAAAATAAGGATTTGGGGGGAAAAAAAGAATAAGACTTGAGTCCTACTGCTGGCATAACTTACAGGGCTTCCGAAGACCTTGGGATCTGTCCCACCCACCTCTGCAGTCTCACTGGGCCACACAGTCCTTCTTTAGCTGCCTTAAACCGAGCAGGCACAGTTCTGGCTGCAGGACCTTTGATCCTCCTCTAGGAGTATCTGCTTCCTCTTCCTGGCCAGGTGACGCCTCAAGCTTGAGCTCAAGGAGTGTATCTCCGAGCACTGCCTCTCTGTCCCCCAACACCAGGAACTCAGATCCACCGTGCTTGTACCTGGAGGCACACGCTTCCTTCCAACATAGAACTTACTGCTCAGCCCTAGTGTGACTTTGAAAGCATGTCAGCTGTGGTCTGGGATTCATCAAGGATCCAAGAAGCTGGAGAGAGCAGAAGAGCTGGGCTGGAAGAAGCCTTAGAAATCACTCTGTGCTGATACACAGCGTAGCATGGACCCAGGAGGGCAGGTCCTCCCCCGGGCCGCCCCAGGAGACTGACAGCTCAGTTATGGCAGGACCACGTCCTTGTGGGGTCTCTGAGATGCGACTCACCCATCCTGGACCCGGCAGGGACCAGTCACAGAATGAATGGACACACTAGCCAGCCTTGCCCAGGATGGCACAGTCCCCTCTGGTCCATTTTCTCAGCTATCAATTGAGAAGATGAAGATTGGTGAGGAATATTTTTTCTTTCCTTTTTTTAATTTTTTGTACAGAACTGATTCAAAACAAAAATTCAGAAACTGCATGTTTAATTCAAAATGAAAGCAACTTTAATGAATCCTATAGAAAACATAATGCACATTCCTTCCGCTGAGATTATCCACTTTGTTGAATAAAAGAATTTCAATGAGAAAATTGATGCTGTTTTTTAGCCACCACAATGTTCCGACTTGGGCATTTTGAAAAGCAGGGATGCAGCAAGAGGCGGTTCTCTAATCTTTCACCCGTAATAGTTGGAGGCCATCAGAATCACCACGCGGGGCCTCAGCTGTGACCTCGTCCCATATTCTAAGTAGTGAGGCCATGTGCCCTCATTGTAGATGGTGACAGTGTAGCTCAGAGAGGCCAAGGGACTTGCCCCAAGCCACACCACAAATTGATGACACACAGAAATGTCGTTAACTCATTTATTCAGTGGACCACTTTCTGGGTGTCCACCCACACATCGCAAGGATCATGGGGTGCCTGATGCCCACAGTCCTGTACCTCCTCACTGCATGGCAGCTCCTGCCAACATCATGACAGAAGCCTGTTAGACAGCGACCTTCTAGAGTCCTAAATGAGTAGAGACAGAAGCCCTACAGCCCCAGAGTCTCCCCTGACTAAGCCTGAAGGCCTTTTTCCTGAGGGAAATGTAGAGAAAGGTCTCACTGCCCTGCTGCCCACCACAGCTGCCCTCAGGCTCAGGGACAGGGATAAATAAGCATCACCTCCCCAGCCTGAGAGCCAGTGCCCCTGGCCAGAAGCCCACAGAAGATTCTCCGCATGCAACCTCACCACGAGAGGTGCAGTAACATTCCCCAGCTTCATAAGAACACAATTTAGGAGGAAGTCAAAATACATTGATTTCATATTTGCAAACCATCCTCCCCTTCACAAATGAGATAGGTATTCATAAACCAGAAAGCCCAGGGCAAAGGAAAGAGATGATTGACCTTATTAAGACATCCCATTATATGGGAAATTGGAGGCTCTTCTGCCCGATGTGGTAGAGCCCGAGTGGCATCAGGAGGTCTACACCCTCCTCTCTTAGCAATGTTGGGCGAGTCAGCCCCGAGCTTGGGGCCCTCGTTTCCCTCTCTGTGCGGAGGGAAGAATGAGTGTAATGTTCATGACTCCAGATGTCTCTGCAAATCCGGAGGAGCCGGAGGCCCCATCCCGGCCTCCACAGACCACAGCCCCAGTCTAGTTCGTGCCAAGCCTGGTCCAAGAATGCAAATGCTAAGGCTTTGTTCTCTGGGATGGTATTTGCTGGTCTGGCACAGACTTCTGCATGGTCCACGGGGCACAATGGGTGTGGCAATGTTTCCTGACCCTCCAGCCAGCTGGCCAGCAGGACGCCTCGTCCTTGCAGCTGCAGACAAGCTGCATCTGCAGTAGCGGGCTGGTACCACTGTCTGCCCATAAGGTGCCCCAGCCCTTGGGCTTTGTAGCTCACAAAGGTGAGGAGGTCCCATAGGGGACCTCAAGGGGCATCTTCATTGAAAGCGTGCTACATGGGCTCTGTCACCACGTGCAGACAGGGTTGTGCTGGCTTGGAACCGGCTCCTTCACCTCTTTTTCTTCCCCCTTTCTCCTCTCCCCATCCAGCCCCATGTGTTGCTTTAGAGACATAAACGTGCTTCCTTTTATCTCTACCTTGAGTATTCGGAGTTCTAATTAAGTTCATTTCAACCCTCTGATTCGAGAAGCCTTATCAGGAATACTTAACCTGTGCAAATAATATGTGGAGCCAGCCAGCACCACCGGCCCGCATGCTAATTGCACTTCACACAGGGTCCCAGACAGAGCGGAGAGGCAAGTCACCCGGAAGCCCTGAGGGGAGGAAGGGCAAGGTGCCCTTTGAGGAGGAAGGGCAAGGTGCTCGTGGAGGACATGAGAGAAACCAGCTCAAGCCTTCAGTGGCCTAAAGCCCCGGATCACATAGCAAATGTGTTGCTCGGCCCTCAGCGCCTCAGGGACTGGGCCTGGAGGTGAAAGGTACTTCCAGGGGTTGTTCTCACCCCAGATGTCTGGCATTGCCCACAAAGTCCTCTGCATCCCTCACACCTGGCTTCTTGGGGTGCACCTAAGAGGCCAGGTGAGAAGGAAAAGATGTCTTCTGGTAAGGCTGAACCCCACACTCTTGTGACTCCTTTGCCAACTCAAGCAAGACCCCTCTCCCCACAGCCTGTGTGTCACACAGTCACTTGCTAGACCAGCCCAGGGCTGTGGCTTTGGCCACACGGAGTCCTGGGCGCTAATGCTGAGCAGAGCCCTCACACCTGTCAGCTGCCATCGAGAAGCTGCCTTGTGTCTGCCGTCCGTGAGAATCCATGAAGGATTTCCATTGGAGGGAATAAGATTCTGTAGCTAAAAAGTAACGCAAGTCAATGGGATCCCTGTTTTGGCCAATTCCAACACTCTCAGTTTCCAAAATCTAAGAGAGGACCCTTGGTCACTAGTGGTTCTCAGTCTCCACAGCCTGGGACCTTCAGTCCGCTGTTTCACTTCTCAGTGATGTTTCCCACAGCCGTTGCCCCAGCTGGTGTGCAGAGGCTGGCAGGAGCCTGGGGACATCCCAGAGAGACCACACGTGGTCCACTCTGCCCAGAACCCACTCATCCAGCACGGCCTGCGCCTGTGAATGCTGAGGGCCTGTGCGAGAAGAGAACTGACGCCAATGGAGCAGGAAGACGGACTTCCTGGGGGGAGGGGCAGGGAAGGTCAACTCTGTAGAGTCGAGAGACAAAGAAAGGGTACAGCAGGTGGAGCCCAGATTCTGAGATGCTGGGAAACAGAGAGCCAAGGCACCCCAGAGACAAGAATTCTCCCCATCCTCTGAGGAGCGGCACCCAGCACTCCTGAGACCCAGAGGCTGGACCGAAGAGGCTGCGGCCTGCTTCTGTCTCTGTACGGAAGGGAACAGGGTGAGAGGAAACCACCTCACCGTGCCTCTGGGGCCTTGCCTCTCTCTGCAGCCCTCGGCACCCACCTGTACGCTCCCTCCCACCTCCCCGCCAGCCTAGCTCTCCCTCCTCCCTCCCACTTACTCTCTCTGGGTCCTGCCCAGCAAGGCCACCAGCAGGAGATGCTCGGGGTCCTGGGCTGGAAGCTGCATCCTGCCTGGCTCTGCCTCTGGGTCCTGGCTGCCCCCTCTCTGGCTGATCCCACCCAGGCACCACCCGCCAAGTTCCCAGCACCCACTTTCGGGGATCCCAACTCAGCTCCACTGATTTACGCCCTTGAACGTGGCCCCTGTGTCCTGCCCAGGTCAGAGGACTTGAGCAGTTCTACTTCCGCCCTAATTGCCAGCAGGGGATGCTTTGTCCACGGCTCTCGTCCTTTTCTTTCTCTCTTGAGCGACTCCCGAGTCCAGACGCTGCTTTGTGAGCTCGGCACTGGCCGCCCTGCTGCGTGCGCCTGTGCCTCTCACTTCAGACGAGCACAGTCTGGTCACATACAGAATAAGCACAATGCCCGTGCCGTGCTCCTCAAAACAGCTTTCATCCTGCATTTCCTAGGTGCAGCCCGCTTCCAGCCCAAACAAGTTGATCAAGGAATTAAATGAGGATTAAGCGAGTTGGAAGGCACTTGCTAATCCGGCAATCAGACAGACCTGTGCAAAATCATCCGCTTCCCCTCTTCAAATATGAATAGAAAAAATTCAAGCAATTGACTCTTTTGTTAATTAGAAGATCAGCAAAATATAGGCCCCTCAGGTAAGTACACCGGGGAGGAAGACGGGGGAAGGATTCAGAGATCCACCGGTCCTTCAGAGCCTACAAGGTCTTCACAGCCTGCGTCCGGCCTCAGCCCCTCGACCTCTGGCAGCCAACTCGGAAGGCTCTGGCTTAGGCTCGGCCTCTCCCACGGTTGGAAAGTCTGCATCAAAGGCCTCTATGGTTTTCTCCACCCGAACTCCCTGCCCAGCGACACACCCCATAAGATACAAGGGGACATGGGGACTGGGGTTCACCTCGAAACCAGGACTTCGGGGACTGCAGCGATGCAGCCTTTCCACCTCAGCTTTCAGTGTCTTCACGTCCTCCTCATTATGGGGCTCTGGGGAGGACACCAGTAGGGGCCTCAACACTCCCCAGCAGTAAATCAGCATGGTTCCTTTCCTTTGCAGCCATTCCCCCGAACATCAAACCCTCCCCACCCGCATGACTGCATCCCTCTCTGTACCAAGCGCCCCTTTCCCCTCTGCACAGCCACAGCCACAGCCCTTCAGCCATGTGCTGGTAGCAGAATCCTTGAGAACTCTTTATGCCTCCTAAGGGTGCTCATCCAGCCCTCCCCTGCTTCCTGCAACTCCTGTCCCAGGCAGGCGTGGGACCCAGGCAGAGCCTCTCCCCAAAATTTCTCCTTTGCCCCGAGTAGTGAATGGGAAGATGTGACCTCAGGAAGCTGCCAGCACCTGTCCCTGGCATGCCGGGAGACTAGAGAACACAACTTAACCGTCACCACGATGCCTGAGCCTTCTCCCTGTGAGTCCCCCTGACAGCCAGCTGCCACCTGTCCTTCTGACCAGCGAGTGAAGGTCACTTTCCAAGGCTTACAGCTCCCTGGACTCTCAGAATCCCCTTTTGGTCCACACCTGTCCTTCCCCCTATTTCAAGCAGATGGATCCTAAGATTTTAAATCTATCAGTGGATTTCTCCATTTGCAACGATGTGGGGGCTCCACGCTGCTTTCGTGACAAAAACCAAAATCTCCAACACTTCCCAAGGCTCCTGCACCACCAAGATCACCCTCAACCTCTGTCCTTTCCCTGCAGCCTCCTGCTGCTCGCTCTGCTCCCAGAATGCTTCTGTCCAGCCTTCACGCCTCACGGACGCCCCATGACCCCAGGGAGCCTGCCTTGCCCACCCCCACACTCTGTCCGGCTTCCTCTTCTTGCCACGGCTTCTCCATCATCCACGTATTCATGTCTGTCCCCTCACCGGGCTGGGGACTCCCAGAACCACACCTGTTTCACTCAGCCTCAGTCACCTCTGCTGGGAGCAGAGCCTGGCACACAGGAAGAACGAAATGAATGAATGAATGGATGGGTGGGTGTCCATTCAACCTGTTGCCTGGTCCTGGCTTCTCCTCACTCAGCAAATCTCTTCCTGATTTGCTCACCTGGTCTCCTGAGTGAAGCGTCTTTGTTTGCACTCTGGTGACCCTGCTACACATCTCTGCTCTCTCTAGCCCCCTTCTAATTAAACCTTCCTCGCAGGAGGGCCCTTGTCTGAGTCCTCCTCTCAGCGCTCCATTGATTATAGTTAAGCTTAAACCATTGCCAGACATTCCATAATTGCTCTAGTTCCTTACAAGGCACTGAGCCCTTTCATAGAAGTGATCCAATTTGATCCTAAAAACTTTGTAGGGAACTTGGAGTAAATGTTTTAGCAGATAATCCAACTGCAAGGATTAGACATGCGTGGAGTAGGCTTTCTTACAAACTCACAAAGAACCCAGATCCCAGTGTGAGCCTGCACGGGCCCCCTCTTGGTCTCTATTTCTCTGTTCATTTGCTAGGTTCTCTGCAAACTGGCTGGCTCCAAAATGCTCCCACAAATTCAGGAGCAATGTAAGGTTAGGGTTCCATGGTGCCAGTTTTACATGTCTGGGTACAAGGGCTGCCCCCGTTCTCAGTGCTGTATTGAAGGCTCCTCAGCGCAAGTCTTCAAGAGGGACGCTCTGCTGGCCAGCCCGTGCATGGCTCACTCAAACTGGGACCAGCGGCTGGAGGAACAGGTCATATTGCCAGGTATCTGCCCAGGATGAGCTGAGGGTGGGCAGGGCCAGAAGCTGAACCAGCGGGAGGGGTGTGTGTGGCGGGGTGGGACAGGGCCACACCTTGGACATGAAGGCTGGGGCTTCAGCCATGGCATCAGTGCACTAGCCAGCCACAAGGAGGCGCTGCATCTCTCAGAGCCTCACCTTCTGCATCATGCAGTGCAGATCACAATGGCGCCATCACAAGAGCCTCATATTGTTGTCACCTGAGACGCACAGAATGCAGCAGAACCCAGCACAGAACCTCAGAATCTGAGGCCCAGGGCTGGGCCACAGGCTGCCATGGGGGTCCTGTGTACACCCTTGGCTCATCTGGTCCAATTCCCTCATTTACAGACAGAAGACTGAGCATGGTGTCCAGACAGCTTACCCCAGACCTCTGCTCAAGCTGGTGTTTGCACCCAGGACCCCTGCTCCCTGTGGCAGGAGCTGGTGATGTGGCTTCCGAGGCAAAGCTGCACACTGTCCCGCCCTGGGTCTGTACACCTCACACCCACCCACAGAGCCAGGTCAGCAGGGCCGGCGCCATGTGTCTCTGGCACCAGACACTCAAAGTGTCCACAATGAGGTCATTTTGAAAGCAAATGAGTTAAAAGGGATGACATTTATAGAACAGTACTTGGTATAAGGTCGCAACTATGAGCTTTTATTTTTATTGTTAAACATATTTACCCTTTGGCCATTAGCAGTCAGGGAGAGGTACTGAAGAATACTACTGACAAACTGTTGATGCGTGTGAATGTAAAAGAGACAAGGAACATAGCGGGCTGAAGCTCTGGGGGGACCTGCCTCACTCTGATTCCAGTGAGGCCACAAAGAGCCATACACATCAGATCAGGGCTGTCACCAGGTGAACTCAAATCTTGACACATCCCAAGGGATATCCCAAAGGCAGGTCTGTGACTCCCCAAAATAAAGGTTCCCCAAGGCGGAATGATGTCTCCCTCATGCTGAGGTTCCCCGAGGATGGGGCCCCCACGGCTATTGTCCGGCTCTCCATTCTATCCTGGAGCCAGGGGCTCTAGTCACCCCATTGCCTTTTGCCCAACTGGAGCCTAGGGCAATGCCCAGCCTGGTCATCTGGCCCTAGTCCAATGCCAAACAATCAAAGCTATGAAGTTTCTCCAAACCACTTCCTGCCATTCTAATTGCTCTAAGCTGTATTTTATGTATTTTAATTAGCGCTTTAAATTTTACAAGTACATCTCAAGGCACTCTGGCAAAAACTTGAATAAATAAATAAATTCTTCCCAGGCAGACAGCAGCCAGAAACCTTGAGATAATTCATGTAAACCTGTCACTCTGCCGCCAGCATACTGTCATCGAGAGAGGCCGAGTGTCTGGGGCGAGTGTCCCAGCAGCCTCCACCCTTGCGGCAGGTGCGCCCTGGCAGTCACCAAACACCCCACATTCTTTACAAGATTTGCATTCTGGGCTTGCTCTGTTCCAGGCTCTTGTAGCCGCTTCTTCGTGCTGCTCTTGACCCTGTGGTCATTTCCATCACCCGGTAACTTTCTGAAACACACTGATGACCTCAGAGATCTGCTCTTAGTGATCTGGGGGACATCCTGGCACTGCTGTCTTCTCTGACTCTCTGGCTGGTCCTATTTGGCAGTCACAGAGGACGACCATGGCTGCAGGAGCTCTGTGTTGAAAAACTGCATGTCTGTGTCCCATCCTTACCCGTGGAAGGGGCGCTGGCCGCCATGGGGGTTGCGACCCAGCTGTGTGTGTCCCCTGAGAATACCTTCAAGCCTGGCACATGGTACGGGCCTTTTAAATATTCACAGACTGAAACCTAAGCCACCCCCTCCACAGATGCCATGAAAAGTCCAATATATCTCCTGCCAGGTCCTGGCTCCCTTATCAACCCCTCTTTCCTGGCACAGGGGAAGCCTTCTGTTCCCTGTCCCATCCATGGGCTGAAGATCATGCAGGGAGGAACTGTGTGGACCTCAAACCAGCCCCGAGGGGCAGAGGCCCGCACTAGAATATTCAAAGCAGATCCCACTAATTGCTCTGTGACCTTGAGTGTCCCTGACTTCTCCCAGCTCCCTGCCCACCCCCCAGCATCCTACAGCCTCTGAGTGCGGAGATTGCCGTGCTGAATGCAGCTGCCCCAAGACTTGCGTGCAGAGTCTGGCCAGCAGTACCAGCCCTGAGTGCTCTGTGGATAAAAGTCCTATCGTGTCGGACACTGAGCCCCGCACGCAGCCTCTCCCTGCATCACCAGCCCTCCCTCCTGGTGAGAAGCAGCACGGAGTCCCGTCTTCCCCGCCACGGCAGGACAGGGGCGGCGCGGGCGTCTCTGACAGCCTTTCCTCTCAGGTGTTGTTTGCAGCTTCCTTCCCCAGGTCCCAGGAACCGCAGGTACACTTTGTTTATCACAGAAAAATGCAGATTCCCAGGTTGGGATCATGGCGGAGAAGGCAGAGAGATCTGCACCCATCGTTAAGGTGAGGGAGGAAATAGGGAAGCAGCTCCTATGCTCCACACCTGGAAGCGCTTCCTGCTCTTCACCTGGGCCTGCAGCAGTTCCCCTCCTCCCACCTTCTGTTGGATGCTGTCTGGAAACAGTTTTACACACACACACACACACACACACACACACGGACACACACACACACACACACACACACAAAGGACTTGACACTCTTCCCATCTCCTGGGCTCTGCTTTTTCTTAAACGAGCTGAGGTGAGCAGCACAATAGCTCAGGGTCGCAGAAGATAAAGCCCAGAGCCCAGTTTTGCTGAGTTCTAGCTGTGCAACTGTGGGCAGTATAATTTTACCTTTTTGAGCTTCTGCAAGGAGTGGTCAAAATACAAAATGAATGTTTAAATTTTTTTAAAAGTCAGAGTGCCGTGAACCCCTCAGACCCTTGCCTCGAACGCACCTATCCCACAGCTCTGGCCATTTTTCTGAAGTTCTCTTTTGAACTGTCCTTACAAGATGGGATCAAAAAGGCAGTGACTGCTTCAGCTGAGCGCCATCCAACGGAAAGGCAGCACCCAAAACACGACACTGTCCTCGTCCACCTTAGTCACTGGATGTGACTCAGTGCAACTCCCAGCTCTTCCCTGAAGTCAAAGTGACCACAGAAAGGAAACATTCTGAATCAATTCAGGACACGAAGGCCTCCGTGACAACCCAACTAACGACACTCAAGAAAGAAGATTTCCAGAAATGCGACGAAAAGTGACAAGGATGATAGGACCAATGTGTTTGAAGGGAGGGATTTTGAAGATTAACAATAATGCATCTTTCACTATGATAAATGGTTACATTTTTTAAAACCTACTATATTTTCCAACCACATCTTGTATTTCCTCACCTGTGAAATGGGAACAAGAACACCTGCCCCCTAGAACCGCACATAACATTAAATGAAAACACTTATCAGGTGCCTCCTCCAGCGCTTATTGGACAGTGAGGTGATGACGTAACAGCGTCGGTCGTCATAGTAACAAGCCCCAGTTGTGCTCCGGCCCCTCCAGGCTCAGAGCGTGTCTGACGGCTCTGCAGATCCCCTCACACCCAGCCAAGGAGGAGGACAAACACCAAGAAGAGGCAGCAGGGGAGGCGGGAAGGTCGGGGACTGAGTGGGAGAGGCCTGGCTCCCTGGCTGGCGAGACCACAGCTCCGCCCACGTCTGTTTACCCCTGCCCCTGCAGACTGCTGCTCCGCAGCGCCACAATTAATACTTCACCTCCTCCGCCCCGTCCCCTGGGGGCCTCTTGGGCAGGGAAAGCGCCTCCCTCTGCTTGGCAGCAGGGCACCGGGGGCGGCGGGGAGGCATGCCGCTACCTTGGCAGGAAAAGGTGTAATTACTCCACGATGCTGTCCTTTCATTAAGCCTGCACGTTTATACCTGAATTAACTTTTCACATCCAGTTAAGGCGTGTGGGAGGCTCCATCCGCCACAGGCGTGACAGCCACAACTGTGACTGTGGGTTCAAAGCTGGCAGAGGGGATCCAGCACCTCGGAGCCGGAGCAGCTCCAAGGATCAGGGTGTGTGTGTGGGAGGATGAGATTCTGAGCACTGGGGTGCATGGGGAGGACGGGTGGTGCCCTGCAGTCCCGTGCTGACAGGACACAGCATGGCAGTCAGGGGCAGGGCATGGCGGGTGGGGGCGGCCTGCAGGCTCGGAGCTGGCGCAAACTGGGGCTTCCTCGCTGGGGCTCTGCTCTGCTTCAGGAGGGCAGGATGGACGCCTGTTCTGGGAGAGAGGAGAGCGCTCAGCCTCCCCAGGGTCCTTCCTGGTCCTCCCTTGTCCTAGAGGTTCTCCCGTCATGCTGTCGCCAGAGACTTCACTCCCTGGAGCTCATGACACAGGGAGGAACAGTGGCTGTGTGCAGAGCTGCGCACAGTCGGCTCAGGACTGAGGCTTTAAACTGGGCCTGCCTGACTCCTAGGCCCTGGCTTTGAAATTTAAAGCTTTACAGCCTCCTCCAACTGAAAAGATGGCAAATATCCTGGTAGGCAGAACTGAAAGCCTGGCACAGACAGCGGAGCAGCACCGCAGGGCCCAGGCCAACCACACCCGTCACCTGGGAAGCTGAGGGGGAGCGTCAGGGGTTTGAGACCAGCCTGGGCATCTTAGCAAAGCCTGTCTCAAAATAAAAAGCAAAAGAGTACAGCACAGTGGGATAGCACCCCTGGGCTCAATCTTCACACCACAAAGATGAAAGAGAAAATGACTCTCTTTTCTGGGAGTGACATGATTTATCCCTGAGATCTCTTCACTGGAGGGGACAGGCTTAGGGTATTTTAATTTCCCTCTGAAAGCTCAGACCATCTTTGGGTATGGGCAGTAGGGGCTCCTTTTAGATATTGGAACTTATGTCGATACCATCTGTTCAGTTCACATTATGAATATGCACCAGACAGTAAGAGGTAGATACGAATTAGGGCCAATCCTCCTCATCAGGAAGGTTTGAGTCTAGTAGTAATGAGAGATGAAGCATCCATAGGAATGATAGGATGACAAGGTAGGATATGTGGTCCCTCTCCGCACATCAGCCCAAGAGGAGAGGACACCCCAGCTGGACCTCGATGCTGAGCAGGTGAAGGTAAGGAAGCAGGCAGCACCCCAGGGTAAGGGACAATGCCTATGCAAGATCATGGACGGGCGCCAAGGTGGTCAGTGTTTGGCATTATAAACAGGTGGATTGATTAGATCAAGCTCATGGAGGCAGGAAGTGACAGGTGAGCCTGAGGAAAGTGTACCAGCTAGTGTTGATGACAGCTTGGTGGGGCTAAGGGGCCACCTGAGAGGTGGCTGGAACGTGAGTGAGGGTCCTAACCTCAGGGGACTGCCCATCCAGGGGCTGAGCGCTGAGCGGGCTGCTAGGAGTGGGGCCTCCCTCGAGAAAGTAGGTCTCGAGACTGTGATCCTAGGGACTCCCTCTGGCCTCTGGCCCTTCTCAGCTCTTCCTGCTTTCTGCTTCCAGATGCTATTAGTATGTCCATGCCCTTCCGCCATGATGTCTATGCCTTGGAGCCAGGGACCATGGACTAAAACCTCGGAAACCATGAGCCAAAATAAACCTTGTCTTCTTTTGGAGTGTATTTGGTACATCTGGTCCCAGCAATGGCAAAGCTGGCCAGTACAGGGCAGGGTGGAGCTCTGGGCTCCATCTTCTGAGGATAGAAGGGCTCACAGCAGAGACTAAGCTGGCGAGCCCACTTGGAGGCTTCATGAGGAGCCACAGCATCCCCACCACGGAGCCCAGGGAAATAGTCAGAGAGGCTGGCAGCCCCCACAGTCATACTGACAGCAAGTGGGGCTCGGGATTTCCAGCCCAGGTCTGCTGGCTCAGAAACGTCCTCTTCTAAGCTTCCCCAGCAATGGCAGAGAGCTGTTTCCCTTCTGAGTTTCAAAGTCCTATATAAAGGCTAGTTTGAGAGAACAGACTGGCCCCCTGGGACAGGTGAGGAATGGACTGATCACACGCAGTGTGACAGAAAGACCCACAGTCACGGCAAGCAAGTCCTTCTGGCTTAAAACACAAGATCCCCAGACAGCACCCCTCCTAGGGAAGACACTGCTCCCCCGGGATGCCTGAGCTCCCTGGGTCCCACAGCAGATAGGCTGGTGCAGAGCAGAAAGGCAAAGCAACACCCCACCCGATCTCCAGCACCATCGTCTCTGGGGAGCAGACTCCGACAGTACACTCTGCGTGTTCCTTCAGGGCCTGGCCTTGTGATGCCACATGTCACTGCATACTCAAGGAGAGAAAACGGAAGGGGGTTTTGACACGTGAATTCACGGGCCAGTGCAGAATTTTTGCACAAAATATCAATGGAGCCAGAAGTCTGAGCAGCGCATATGTGTATTCAGGTTGCATTTGTGTCATGGTGTATAAGGGACTTGGGAGCCATTACAGTCTCCTGTCCCAGTGGTGTGACCCTCAGAAGAGGTGTTGCACACAAGCATGCAGAGCTTCTGGAAGACACACGAAGCTTCTGCCTCGCCAGGGCCTTGTCTGCCCACCACACAGAAACTGGTCACTTTGTCACAATTAAGGAACTAATTTCCCAGGTACTTTTTCAATTGACCATATTGACAAAGTCTTGAAATTTGGTTATTTTAGCGACACATAAAGCTTTTCCCTTGGTGAATACATTTGAGTTTAATTTCAGTAATATTTCCATTAACAACCCATAATTAAAGCATCTAATAAAGATCAGTAATTCACTTAGCTGATTTGAGTTACAGGGGGGAAAAAAACAGAAAAGAGGAAAAAATGCATTTGTGGAACTCAAGTTCCATTCTACTGTTAAATGAACATTATGATTTTTCTGGGTGTCTTAATTGAACCTCATTTTTTCACAGGAATATTAAACAAAAATTAAATTAAGCAAGTAATTTCACTTTGAGAGTTAAAAAAGAAGAATTAGAGTAGGAAAGTTCCTCTAAAACACCCATTAGAGAATGGAACAGGTCAGGGCTGGGGACAAATGTGCGTTGGGCTCCAGCTGCCAACATGGGAGCCCCACTCCCCCCTAGAACTCAGGCCCCAGCCACAGGCCTGAGCCTGTGGTCTGCAGGTCCACCTGGCTCCCATCTGTGGCTTATCTGACCAGTGTGAGTTGACATTGCTGGCTGCAGCATGTCAAGGGATGAGAGAAGTGGGATCCCTGGACTAGACTCCTATCAACAGAGGACCAGTTTAGGTGAGACAGGGAGAACAAAGTATCAGAGACTGGGCTGCTTACGCTGACTGCTTCACTCCCATCACCCACCAGGGCTGGGATTATCAGCTCTCTTTTCTAGGTACAGAAGTTGTAGCTCCTCTTCCTGCCTCCCAAGGCAGGAGGTGTAGTGTGGGTTTCGCAAGAAGCAGGCTCCCAGAGGGACCCAAAGCGCAAAGGTTTATAGGGTCAGGCTGCAAAGGGAAGCTCACAGTGGAAGCAGAGAGGCCTGAAGGGCAGTGCGCCTTTAGCAAGGGGAGAGGAAGAGAGGCTCCAACCTGTATCTCAGACGGCAGTACCTGAGAGGCACAACGGTCTGGGCAGCTCTGCCTCGCTCAGGCCTGGCTGGGAACATGACGGAAGAAGGGACTTCAGAGTGTGGCAGCTGAAGCTGCAGAGCAGTCATGATCCCCACAGTGGGAGAGCAGGAAGGTGAGGGGCAGTTACAAAGCTGCCCATCAGTGCTCTCCCCTCTTCCATCTCACCAGTCTTGGTTCGATGCCAAGGCCCAGTAAGGTCGAGGGTTTTGAGGGACATCACGCTTTGAATTCCTGTGTTCCCTTGCTAGGACACAGTAGGAGGAGAGGTTTTAGAGGGCTCAGTCCAAGGGTATCTCCCAGGCAGAAATGGCCTAGTTGAATGGCACAGCAGAAGACAGCAGTTCAGCCCAAGGAGCCAGGAAGGGGAAAGAGAAGGAAGGAGCAAGGGTTAGAATCCGCCCCTCCAGGCCTCTCTCCCAGGGACCTGCCTCCCACCAGGCCCCACCTCCCAACGAAACATTCAGCCTGTATCTCACCTATGGACGAGTCCATTGATGGGTAAAGAGCCCCCGGATCCACACAGCAGACTTTTCTAAACCATAACTGTTTTGAAGCCAAGTAATTTGCACTAGTGTTTGCGAGTTTCCCATGTGAACTGGCCATCTTGCTGGGCCACGGAGGAGTTGGGCGGAGTGGACAGGGTGGGGGGTTGTAGCCCTCAGTCACTGGCCTAGATGGAAGACCGCCCTAAAATTGTGCTGGGTGCTAGAAATGGCTACATGAAGCCAGCTATGAGAAACTGAGCTATGAAACCAGCTATGAGAAACTTGCCTCTGAACTGGCTGGTCCAGTGAGCAAGAGGGGTCTGAGAGGTTGGGGATCGCCTGACCTGAGTCTGGGGGCAGCATCGGCTCATGAAAGGAAGACTGTGGGGACCTAGTTATCACAGGGGGACCTCCAGCAGCCCCAGCTGCTTCTCCCCACTGCCAGGAAGCAGGTGACAATGTCTTTGGCCCAGGGTAGGATCAGGGACACAGCATAGTGAAGTATAGGAACCCACTCCCCTAGTGGGAAGGCAGCGTATGCCTTGGTACAATTTCCAAGCTCACGGTAGAGACAGACTCGTGAACTTCTGAGTCCCTGCTCTAGTGGGAAAACACAGGCCTCGACATTCACTGCACAAACACTATCTGAATGCCTACTCCATATTCCATGCTTATCTGTGATGAATGAACACAATTCCTGCTTTCTTAGTTTAGCTTCTCTTCTAGAGACATAATAATAAATGTGTTATCTGGTGCTGAGTAGCTGGAGAGAGAGAAGTCACAAGAAGAGGGTACTGGAGGGGAGGTGGCAGGTTTAATGGGGTGAGCAGACAGCTGCTCTTTAGAAAGCGAAGAGGAGCTGGGTGCAATGTTTACGGGACCCTTTCATGGGATATTGCCCTTACCTGGCAGAGTGGCTAATGCCCAGACACTCAGCCTGTCACTAGAGGGCCCCGCAGGGGAAGATCATTAAATTTGCAGTTCCCTATGGCTTAGTCTGACCCATGTCCAGTTCATGCTGCCTGACCACGCCCCTGGGGCTGAGATCCCGATCCTGTGCCCGATCCCCACCCACCCCATGAGAATAGGTTCAAGATCTTGAGTGTACAGCTCCTGGGCAGGGAGGGCACAGGGAGTGCAGAGGGCACAGGGCACTGTGGTGGTGAAGGAAGAAGAGAAGGGAGGCTACTAGAGACACAGATCAGGGACCAGTGAGACCCTTTAAGTCTGTAGGCTAATTCCTGAATGGTCTGATCCAAGGATACGGAAGAGCTGGGTATAGTGGTGAATCTTATCATCAGCGCGCTCTGGGAAGCTGAATCAGGAGGATCTCGAGTTTGAACCCAGCTTGAACAATGTAGTGATTTAGCCAAATCCTGTGCCAAAATAAAAAATAAAATAAATGTTTAAAACTGAAGATGTAGCTCAATGTGAAACCCCTGAGTTCAGCCCCCAATACTGCAACAAATATAAAAGGAGGCAGAGGGAAGGCGGGGCCCTTTGTGTCTCCTCTGGCTGGAGCCCTGTGGCAAATGCTATGAACAGGAGGAGGGTGTGAGTGTAAAGGGGCCGGGTCTGGCGAGGTGCGCAGGACTGGGGGCCAGTCAGCAGGGGCCTGCTGAGGGAGGAGAGGTCTTTGTGGGCGCAGGTGCCTGGAGAGCTCTGCCCTCTGCCCGACATGCTCACACCCCAGCCCCATCCTGGACAGGGTCTAGGCGAGACCCTCGGAGGCGGGCAACACAGGGTCCTTGGCAGATCCAAGCCTCTGTGGGCGATTTGAACCCCTGGGGGAAGCACAGTAACCCAGCCCACCATGCAGCTCCATAATCTCGTGTCAAGCGCACAGATGATGATTGCTGCTTTATCACAGGCTCGTAAAATCCTCACATCACCATGAATCACAGGCCCCGCCAGCCCAAGCCCAGACCCTGCCAGCTTGGACTGTGGCTGCTGACGAGCAGCTGCTGCGGTCATCCACGGTCACCGTCCACCTGAGGCCTTTCCACCTGCTGCTTCTGGAGCTGGGTGGCCGAGGGCTGTGATGGGCTGGAGGGCTGCCCGAGCAGGCCCTCCAGATGGCAAGGGGGTGCCGAGACCCAACACATTCATCTCCCGGGCCTGCCAGTCACCACCGTGTGGCCTCACACAGGTCACTTACACCAGGAGCCCCTCCTCATCTGAGAAACGGCGCTGCAGAGCGCAAGCCGGGTACCGTCTGCAGCGCACCGAGGACAGCAGTGCACCAGGCTTATTCACAGAGCGACGCTGCTGTGAGGAGCCAGCGAAGGGCCACAGCCCATGCCTGAGGACACAGTGGGCAGAGAGAGGACAGTGATGCCAGACCTGGGCACAGCAGTGGGCAGAAGTCAGGACAAGAATGTGTGCCCTCCAGACTCCTTGGTTCTCTGGCCCGAGGAGGTTAGAAGGTGCGTGGTCCCCAGGGTTCGGCAGGAGTGATGCCACCCCTTTGCACACCTGGTCTTCAGTCCAACCCCTCCACCCCCACTCGTCTCTCTCCCTCTGTCTCAATGGCACCAGAGGCCACAGTGACAAGGTCACGGGAGAGGGCTGCGCAACACCCCACTGCCATGTGTGGGTGAGAAGTAACCACGAGATGTGTGAATCCGTGCGTGGCAGCCCTGTCTTCTCATCGAGACAGTGTGGCGTGGGCGAGTGGGTGAGGGCAGGATACAAAAGCAGTTCCTCTGCCGCCATGAAGCGTGGACGGGTGGGCGGTGTCTGGGCCTGAGCGGCAGCAGCATAACAGAAGTGTATAAGAAAGATCCAGGCACAGTGTCCACTGAGTCTGTTCCGTTCCATGTGTCTGTGTCCCCACTCCGTTCACAGACTGCTGCCACGCTTCTTGACCTCACACTCATGTCGCATGACAGTGTGCAAAACAGCAAAGAAAGAAGAGGTTTCTTGAAGCACCTCCATCTTTCCCACTCAGGAGACAGCAGACTGTCTCTTGTATCTCACTGCCCAGAATCAGGTCCCACAGCCACAGCCGGAGCTCGCGGGTGACTTTGCGCAGCATTATCAAAAGCGGAGGATGCCGTCCCAGGGGGCTGTGTGTCCCCCACTGCCCACCACACCTGGGCAGGGAGACGCAGCCTGAAGCAAGGGCTGTGCCGGAGGTGGGAGTTTCGCTGCCACTGCGCGTTGGCTTGGGCAGCCCCCGTGGCAGTGCTTAATTACTATCTGCAATTTGTCCCAGAGTTGGTGACTTGGGGAGAGCACCAGGGGACCCATTGCCGCTTCACAGAGGCGAGATACAAAGGCAGGATCATTTGTTTTATTTCCTCTTTCAAAAGCTCCTTATGAGGCATGTCTTTTACAGCCACATGCTCATTACCTCCGATGCCTTCAAGATTCCTCAGTGTGTCGGTGGGAGGCTGCATTTCTGTCCTCGAAAGTGCTCCTGAGAAAAGACTGACAAGTGACACTAGGTGGGCTCAGGAGTGGGCTTGGCTATCACAGGAAGAGGAGTGTTAGGGCCAGCGCTCAGAACTTCCCAGCTCTATCAGCGCGTGACAGACAGACCAGGCAGGCCAGGCCACCATGAGGAGCAAGGAGAGGGTGACATGGACATTGTGACTCAGGGAGCCGGGGCCACTCTGTACCCAGGAAAATCTTCTCCTCCCTCACGTTCCCTAAGCCCCATTGGAGGTTACCACTTTTCCACCACGCTCCCGAAAGCTTCGCTTGGCTCTTACTTCTTCGGAACCGAGGTCCAACTGGAGGCTGCTCATGCAGCTGTGAAATATTTTGGCTGCCACTTCCTTCCGGTTGTAGCCCAAATGATCCATTGGAGCCTCTTAATTTAGCTGAAAAATAATAGCAAAAGCTGTATTCCATGCCATAATTTACCCACATTTGTATTCACACGAAGGCAGGAGTTTAAAATACCATCTACTGAATAGAAATCCTGCTCCAAGAAAATTCGCAGTCATCTCTCTGTGGCTCTGGCCCTGCCGGGACATCACTGGCACCACCGGGGGGGGGGGGATGTGGGTACCAGGCTGGGAATCAAGGGTCCCAGATGCCGGCCCATCTGCAGACTGCACCCAAGCTTTGCTTTGGGGAGCACCTCGGCCCTGCTCCCTGCGAGGTACCTGCCTCTCCTTCCCACTGCCCCAGCCCCAGGGGTTCATTTTCCTTCCCTCGAATCTGCTCCTCTCCTCCGGTCTCCGGCGAGACCTCACTCTCCCTCAGTGCGGGTGCCCAAGTTTAGCTCAAAGCTCCGTCTGCCCCAGCGCAGACCCCAGACTCCGAGCTCTTCCTCTCTCTCACTTTCCCACCTAGCCAGTGACTTGAATCCCTTTCTATCCAGCGTATAGAGACAGGCACTTGTCTTTTGAAATGGACTCTGAACTCTTGAGGGAGACCCCAGGGCTCCATCTCTCTCCTCAGCTGAGGCAAGCAGTGGGAAAGGTTTGTTCCATAGCAGAACTACACACGAGCTTTTCACAGCTTGACGCTGGCAAGTGACATTTTCATCTCCTAAGGCAGGATGGGCAGAGCGCAGGCAGATCATGTTGATGAGGACAGGAAAGAGTTTAGACAGAAGTGGGTCCCCCAAAGTTGAAAAGGGCAGGGTATGAGGAGCAAATTTCTCCCAGGTCATCAGTCCCAAGTGGTCCCACAGCGGTGAGTGTCAGTGCTGGAGCCACCGTGGCTGCAATCAACCCGCCCCCACTGCTGTAGGACTCGGGCAAGGTTCTTACCTCCACGTTCTCATCCATAAAATGGGGACAACAGCACCTCCCCCTGGGATTTGGATGCGAGAATTAATGAGTACTTACAGCGAAGAGGGGACCAGTGGCAGGCTGGTGGTGACCACGAGGTCCACGTGAGGTCTCCTCGGGTCTGGAAACAATGACAAAACAGCCTCTGCCAGCTGAGTATCCTGCATCTTAATCCCTCTTTCCTTCATGATATGAAGACAGTTGCTATCACCCCAAAAATTCCCTTCTGCCTCCATGACAGTGTGGGTGTAAACTGTAGGATGCTTTTGGTTTCCACAATGACAAATTATGCATGTTAGATGTACAACTCCTGGAACCCAGCTCTCCGGAAGGACCATGTAGGATGTATCAGAGGTTAACAAAAGACAAACAGGTAAAAAAAAAGGGCTGAGCACATGTCCCAGAGCATATCATCTCCAAAATTCATTTTATCCTACAGGGAACCATTCTCCCAGCATTTCTAACAATTAGAGATTAACTTCAGTTAGTAAAATTTTGAAAGAAAGAATGAGAGGAAGGAAGGGTTAAGGTAAAGAAGGGGAGGGAGGGAAGAAGTAAAAGAGGGAGAGATGCACTTTTAGCAAAAAAAGAGCAGTTACTCATCATTTAGTGTGAATTGGTTAAATCAGATTGCCTCTCTGACACCCGTCTGATACTGATTCACTCGGAAGACAGCAGTGTGGGTGGGTGCAGATTTAACAGGGAAAAGGCAGTTCCAGAACACACGCGGGGAGCACAGGCTGAGTGGGAAATCCAGAGGGGGGTCAGGGGGCAGGAGGAGGGGGGAGCCCACATGCACAGACAGACGGGATGCGCAGGAAGGACATCTGGAGAAAATCACCCGCGATGCTTTTCCATCTCCAAGGTGTCGGCCGAGGGTTCCGAGAGCCATCGCTGCCAGCTCCTGGTGCCTCATCTTACCGACCCTGGCATGAGGACCCAGGTCCTCTCGATGGTCCTCGGAGCTAGTACATGGTGGGAAGTTGACTCCCCACCCCTCTCCCATCCTCCAGGAAAATGGGAGACCCAGAGATCCTTCTTCTCCTTATCTGTAGACAACAGTTTTCCTGCTGCTACAAAGGCAATTGCTGAAATACAGCGCTCATCTCCAAACCCAGCTTCAGTCCCCATGTCCCCAGCTTGCTCCTTCGTAGTAAAGCAACTTAATGGTTTAGATAGCAGACAGCTAGTTCATCAGGAAGCAAAGAGCTGGAGGCCCTGGAAGAGGATCCCATCCTGCTGGTTCATCCGACAGACCGAGAAGCTGAGACTGTCCAAGAGGGGCCGGGGAGGAGGAAGCCACATCTAGAACCAGGGCGGTCTGTGCCCGCCTCCCCTCCCCCAAGCCACGTTCGTGGGCATCAGGTGTCTGCCTATGATGTTTGATTTGTGAGGATCCTGAAGTCTCCACTCTTCCCAGGACATGCAGCTGCTGCATCAGTACAAGACCCCGTGCTACATTATGAGGAAATACTTTTTTTTCTCCAAAACAGGATCTCACTTTGTAGTTCAGGCTGGCCCTGAGCTCACTCTCAAACTCACAGCAACCCAGCCTCTGCCTCCTGAGTGCTGGAATCACAGGAGTGCGCCACTGTGCCTAGCGCTGTGGTATATGGTTCTGATTGCTGGTGAGCATGAGTCCCCATGCCCACTATTGTTGTATGTGGTTACCAGGGATCAAACCTGGGCCCTTGTGCTTGCAAGACGGGCACTGGAACCACTGAGCTAAATCCCTGGCCCCAGAGGGAACACTTTCATTGCCTATGTCTTTACGCAGAAGATGCGTTAGATTGTAAGTAACCAAAGCTCCCTACACTGGCTTTCGTCAGGAAGCCAGAGGACCCCGCAGGATACCCCAGAACAGCAGCACCACCATAGTGGAGTCCCAAGGGGGCTCAGTATGGTATCCCCACTTCTCTGTGGCTTTCCAGTCCCCCACCTTCCCAGCTTCTCCTGACCTGAAGCCACTACCATGGCTCAGGGGTCACCTCTACATACAGCAACACCTCACTGTGGGAGGTAAGCCTCTTCCTCGGAGTTGTCTCTCTGTGACCCAAATTCCCCTGCAGAACTCTGTCTTCCCATCAGTCAGGGTCAGATTCATGCCCCTTTCAAATGCAGTGACGGGCCAGGGCAAGAGAGTGACCAGAACCTGTTTAAACTGAGATTTATCCTGGGGTCTCTGAGGGAGAGGCCAGCCCTTAACAGCATCGGCCCCACAGTGCCGCCAGCAAAGATAACAAGTGTCTAATGCAAGCTGGGCAGAAGGAGTTCAAATCCTCCCTCTGCTGCTCACTCGCTGTGTGACAGTGTGTGGCCCCACATTGACCTCAAATGTGTGCTTTCCACACTGAACCTTGGATTCCTGGGAGGACATAATAGAATCTATCTCCTAGTACAGGAAAAGTGGTGTGAGTTAGCACATGCAAAAATGCAAAATATGCAAATATATGGACTATGTAAGAGACCAGCTCACTGTCAAAATCACGTAGGCGTGGTGTTAGTTGCTTCCTAAATCCTCCTCGCTTTATACCTATGAACACACACACACACACATACACACACACACTCACACACACACCTTACATAGCAAACATCACCGCCACAAACATCTCATTATGCCAGAGCTCACCAGCATTTTTCGAACCCCAGGACCTCACACGTGTCCACTCTCTTGGAGACAAACTTGCCTCTCTCTTTCCTGCTGACATCAAGAGCCTGTTCCATGCCACCTCCTCCTCCGTAAACCTGCTGGTCTCTGGGCCAACTGCGCCCACTCTCAGCACTGCAAGACCTCTGTGTCTCCTGGGGCTCTGTGTGATCCTAGTGGCTCTGAGCCAGGTTTTGCCTCCCTACAGGACTGCGGACACCTTGGAGGCAGGAGCCACCCTTGACATGGTCTTCGACCTCTCCTTGGCCTATAAGACAGGGTCATGCACATTAAAGTATATTCTCAGTCAACAATGAACTGATTAAACTGTGGGATCTGCACCCTGAGGAGCTGACAGGCTCACTGGGAACAGGACAGACGTGCAGACCCAGCACACCCAGCCCCACCGACCTCCACACCCGCTGCCTTGTACACACTGCTCCTTCTGCCTGGAGTCCCCTTCTGGGCACCAGAGTCCTTGCCCTCCTCCTCCCAAGTCTCTCCTCCTCCGCTGCTTCCTCTACAAGGCCCTCCGTGGTGACCTCTCCCACTTTGATGCCCCTGGACTTAGTATGGCATTCGGCACAGCTGGCATCTGCCTCTTTCTCCTGCCATGTTGCCCCTTGAGGGCTGGCACTGTGAGGACCTTCTCAAGAAGCAAAGAGACCAGCACATGCTCGTGGGTAGCCCATGGGCACCAAACCGGCATCTCTGTCCCCTCCTTAGGACAGAGCTCCTGGACCTTGGTGAGTCCTCAAGAGGCTGGCAGTGTGGAAGCCAAAAGCCACACTGGTCAGCGACACCAGACATCCTGGCCCAGGAGACAAGTGCGTAATTAGAGTGATCCCACTCAGCGCTTGCTCCAGAAAGCAGCATCAGTGAGCAGAGGGACTGCGGGCCTGGGTCACATGCTCCTCTGGGCATGTGGCTGCTGCGATGCCAGGAAGGAGGCTTCCTCTGGGGAGCACCCAGCGCAGGCACAGTCACTCCAGCACACACTTCCCCCATGTCTGCCGTGTCCCGTGGGCCTCTGCGGTTGTCACTGCCAGCTTCTCCTGGCGATCACATCCCAGATGGTCCCTCAGGACCCAGGGACTGTGCTGCTTGGATTCAAAACAGCAGACTGACTCTGGGGGTGCCCCCAAAGTGCCCAGAGACCCATAGCCCACAACCCCAACCCACTCAAAGCCCCAAGCAGGGGGCACACATGATCTGGAGGGAAATTTGACAACTAAAGGCTTCGCTTCTTGTTTTCAGGGGACACAGGGGACTCACCACCAGCCACTCTACTCTGTCAGTGTGGGGAGGGTGCAGAAGAGACGACAGGCGTGCGATGGGAAGGTCGCATCAGCTGTGAGTGTGTTTAGGTCCCTGTGTTATGTATTTTTGGTCTACGTGTGAGAGGGTGTCTGTGCTTACATGTACACATGTCTGTGTGTGATATGTCTCTGTGTCTATACAGTGAGTTTCTGTGTTGTATGTATGTGTACGTACATGTGTGCACGTGTTGACCCACAGAACCCTCTGCTGCCCTCCTGTCACTATTCCTGGGCTCCAGAGCTCTTCCTGGGCTGGGGCTCATTCTAGGTCTTGGCCCAGGCAAGGGTGGCACTTGGGGTCTCTTAGAAATGCAGAGTCTCGGGCTCTGGCAATCAGATATTCAGCCCCACCACACTGTCCCTTCATCCGCAGAGGGCTGGAGAGAGCTTTCCCACAGGCTTTGGAGCAGGAAGTGGCCCTGGTGTGCAGACCCAGGGCAGTGTAGAACCGAGTGTGAACCATGCCTGGTAACCAGCCAGAAAGTGGGGACCTTGACCCTAGAACCCCAAGGAGCAACCCCACCAGCAATCAGAATGACCTGAGCAGAGGACCCGAGGTTCCAATGGGATCTCAGCTCTGAGCAACTCCCAGCTTTCTGCCACCCTCAGTGGGACTGAGACGGGCCACACTTGGATTTCAGGTCCGCAGAATTGGTGAAATATTAAATTCATGCAGATTTGGGCTGCCATGTTTGTGACAATATGTGGTCCCACGGTTGAAAACTGATACATCTAACGTGAGAGAAGATCACAGGGGCATTAAGAAGCCCAAGAGGGTGTGCTTCCAATGCTGAACCTCAGAGCAAGTGTCTACACAGACAAACTGTTAACTAAATCCCTGTGCGACTGTCTTAGCCAGAGTCCAGTTTCTGTACCATGGCATCTTCCCAGGGTGGAACAAGGAATTCCTGCCAGGAGAGAGCAGAGAATAAGATCGGTTTCCCTAAGTATTTGGACTTAAGAACAGGATTAATGACACCAGTTGGCAGGGGTGAGCGAATCCCGCTCCCCATGCATTGTAAATGGAACTATCAATTAGATCAGCTTTCCAGAGTACAGTTCGACATGATCTATTAAACTGCAAAATCCTCACATCCTTTATTTCACAATTCTCCTTTAAGAATTGACCCTGCTGGAAATTAACATGGAGCCTTTGTACATTTGTAGAAGTACAGTCCTCACTGCACTATTTGCAGAAAAGAAATGGACAGCACCCATCAGTAAGCATTGGCAAGATGAACTGTGGTTCATTCAGATAGGAATACTGCTCAGTCATTGAAGAAACGGAGTTCATTTGTATGTGGTGACACTTCTGTGTCGTATCTGTGATATACTGTGAAGAGGAGGCAAGCTGCAGAGAACTACACACAGTATATCATTTTAGTCAAAAATAATTACATATTTATATGTTAAAATATGCATAGGAAAAATGGGAAAATATAAACCAAATTTTTAGAAACAGTTATTTCCTGAATTATAGGGAGATTTCTGTCTGATATATACTTCTGTATTATGCCGCATGATGGGGACTTTCTATATTATACACTGCTGTATTGTTAGAGAAATTTACTGTGTATATTTGTTAATTTTATAATAAAACAAAACAATATATATATTTCTTAAAAATCAGGTTAAACACCCCTAGATTCATCATCGGCCATGAGAGAAATGGGTGACGCTTGTCAGACTCTGGGCTCCTGACGGAGGCAGACCACCCTCGGGTCAGCAGTGCCACCCACAGTGCAGGGTCTTGGCAAAGGGCCGATGTGTAGGGCAGAATCAACACACCCAAAGAGGGCTGTTGGCCAGCACAGTGGCATGGCACACGCCTGTAATCCTAGCACTCCAAGAAGCTGAGGCAGAGGGCCAGGGATTTAGCTCAGTGGTTCCAGCACCTGTCTTGCAAGCATAAGGGCCCAGGTTCGATTCCCCAGTAACCAGATGCAATACTGGGCATAGAGACTCACACCCAGCAGCAACCAGTACCACATACCACCGTGCCGGGCGTGGTGGCTCATGCCTATAATCCCAGCACTTGGGAGGCAGAGGCAAGAGAATTGCTGTGATGTGAGTTGGAGGCTGAGCTCAGGGCCAGCCTGAACCACAAAGCGAGACCCTGTCTCAAAAAAAAAAGAAGAAGCTGAGGCAGAGGGATCCCAAGTTTAAGGCCAGTCTGGGCAATTTAGGAAGAGCCTGTCTCTAAATTAAAAACAAAGGCAGGTGTGAAGCCATATACCTGTAACCCGGTACTCTGGAAGCTGAGGTAGGAAGGTCACCATGAGTTCAAGACCAGCCTGGACTACATAGTAAGTTCTAAGACGGAAACTGGGGATGTGGCTTAGTGCAAACGCTGTAGGTTCAATTTCAGGTACTGAACAAAGAAGATGAAAAAAGGAAGGAGGGAAGGAGAAGTTTTAGTAGCAGAAGAGAGGGAAGACAGGAAAAAGGAAGGAAGGAAGGAAGAGAAAGGGAGGCTGATGTTGAATCAAGAAGTGAATCCAACTAGCTGCTGCAGACCAGCGACCCATCCAAGTCTTATATGCAAATGATTGCCATTGTCACAGTATTAAAAGGTAGAATTAGATGATTAAACCTCAAGGGCTCCATGCCCAAGAGAGGCTGACTTGCCATCCCAGGATGTTTCTGACGGAGGAAAAGAGTGTGGCCAGATATCCCCCCGGACTCACACCCCTCACCAGTCCCCGTGCTGTGCAGCGACTCCACAAGGAAGCTTTTGCCAGATGCAGCCCTCGAACTTGGCCTTTGCAGGAGTCTCAGACATGTCTGTCTGTCCCTGATGCCACACCCAATCTGATGAGACTAATGCACAGGACAAGTCTTATTCCAATTGTTCTTTGTGTTGTGAGCTTAGCCTCTAAAAGAGACCGAGCTGGTAACAGGTGACAGCCATTAAATTCTTGGCTGGCGGGCCCCAGATGTTCAGAATTCTGGCCTAATGCTAGGCTCAGCTCTCCCTGCACCCAGGAAGACCACATCTATATCTTATAGGTGCTTTACCTTTTCCTTGTTGTTAAAAATAAAACAAAGACATCTCCAGGCAGCAAAATGCTCCTTGTCACACCTGGAGACTAAAATGTCATTGCAACTTTATTAAAATCTATGAGATAAATTGAAGAGACATGATCTCCGAGCAGCTGATGGGGCCTCCACCTCCCCACGGGTGTCTGGGTTTTGTATTAAGAAAGTTGTCACAAGTTATTTGGACTGGAGCATGTAATTTTAGACCGCCAAATGTTGATTAATTAAACCAATGTTTGGATTAGTTCTGCCTGATAGTTTCATTAGGGAAAATGACTGAAAATGTGGAATAAACTAACAAGAGGGAACAAGAAAGCATCATTCGGTGAGTGAGACTTCAGGAAGCCCACTATAACACTCGTGCAAGGATGTGTGTATGTGCGTGTGCGTGTGCATGCGCATGTGTTTGCATGTTCTTTAGTATTCAGCCCTGAAAGGCTGTGACCAGGATTCACATTAGTCGATGTGAAGTCTGCTCCTGTAACAGCTCCTTTTCTCTCCCACTTTTGGGCCTGACACCACTGCACAATGACTTCCCCAAGTCAAAGCCACATACCCATGAAGCCTTGGGTCAATGAGCTAGAAGCCACGCCCACCAGCCACCCAAGGGTGACCCGGAAAGCCTGGTGAGAAGGCTTGGTAGGATTCGTGGATCACTCCCAGAGGCTGACAGAAATGCTGGGGAAAGGCAAGATCCTCTGGGAGGTGAGAAGATGCCTTTCCAACCTCAGGATGCCACTGTTGATGAAGACTTGATTCTGCACTAAATGTCAGGTACTTTAAAAAGATGTGTTTTTGTTAATCCATAATCAATTAACCAAAGGTTTGGGTATTTTGAGGAGCTTATATCCACGCACATAGGATTTTTTTATAAACTGGGTCTTCCAAATCCTACACTTGC